>JBBMOC010000080.1:741979-809713 GCA_037975185.1 Centropyge bicolor
TCAAGGACGAGCATACGTCCAGTCTACATGTGACACATAGTGTGCTGTATGTGTGGTGTATGTGTGTCTAATAAGACAGTTTCCAGCTGAGGATGAGAGCACATGGGCTCTGATGGCTCAATCACAGCCGGGAGATTATGCCTTTTGTTTGCACACAGTGTGTATGAGCAATATTATTAGTGGATAAGGCCCGTTCTCGTGGTGTGGAACGGGATTAGAGGGAACAATCTGAGAGGATATCAAAGAGGCTTGAGTCTGATTTTGCTGAGAAAACATGGGATCAGATGCAACCTTGCCCCCATTCTGCAGCAGCAGCAGCAGCAGCAGCAGATGCTTCTTGGGATGAGCCCCGAAAGGAAGGACACAGAACATAGAACCGTACCCTGGAGCCACGCTGAGCTGCATCTGCTGTGAACTTAAACATGGGATTGTTGCATCAGCAGTCCCACTGCAAGTTGTTATGCCGTCAACTTTGCGTCTCTTCAAATCTTCCGAGGCTGAATTATCTCGAGTGCTGCATCGAATGCGTCTCTGAGTCTGAGCATCTGGCAACCGCACGGACGGAGACAGACGTAATCCAATGACTGTCGCCTCTTTGTGTGGACTTTTCCACCAGTGTACATCACTATTATGACACCAAAATAATGCAGATTACTGGCTCCCCGTTCCCAGCATGTGTGCGACATTATTCCAGCCTGAGTGGAGAAAACGGTGGATTCTAGCACCCGCTTTTCAAAGTCAATCCCATCTTCTCCCACAGATTAGATAAAAAAATAAGCTCTCGCCTTGCACTACTTTAAGCACATCTAATGCAACTGGCTTCAGTGTCAGAGGCACTGAGTCCTTCTTATCAGCATTCAGCTGAAAACACCTGCTTTGGAATAATCAAATTACGCTCCAAGGAGTCCACTTCCAGAGGAAAAGAGGAGCTGGACCCTTTGAGTACACAGAGGCTACTGTGCAGAAAATGAGCATTCAGGGCGTGTAGCCGCCGAGCACTCAGGTATTATAACTGCATTAGAGGAGAGGAATGAAGACACACACAATATACTTGTGCTATATTAAGTGATGACAGTGACACTACCTGGCTCAGGGGCATATCACAAAAATTCCACCTATTTAGTGACAGAGCCAAGTGGAAGGAAATGTTTTTGGGAACATATTTAACCTGTTGACAAACTTTTTATTATAAAGTCTGAAAATAAGTTTTTTTTTTCCCTCAGCTTCACTTTTTGTCAGCTTAGAAGTGCAAATCCTGAGTCAGTGGAACCTGAAACTTCATCATCCCCGACTATTATTAAGAATTGCTTTTCAGAGATAATATTTATTAATATTAATGGTGACAGGTGACCTGAATTTTTTCACCTGCCACAGCCAACATGCAGCCTCTATCTGACAGGTGACAGCTGCTAATTTCATTGCCTGAATGGAAATAATGTCAGGTTTCTGTAATTTGCTGACGGTTACAAAAAGCTGCACATTTTCAGCCGCTGCCCTTGATAGGTGAAACCTCCGTGCAAGGACAGGAAGCAGCATCCGATCATGCTGTATTATACCAAACAGCTCGCCTTGTTTCACACTGAGAAACTCGGTCTTTATTCAATCAGCTCTCGTTGGCCAATGAAATTATTTGAGCGTGTGCAGTTTTTAACTAACATTTAATTACCTCACTCTGCAATCAAGTTTGATGAGTTTTTTCCGATTTATGATTCGTTTAACTCGAGACACCTCATCACTTCAGTACAACAGACATTAATGCTGGAATCGTGTCCGACAATTAAGAGTTTGTGTCAAAAACAAAGCTCGTTTTTGACTCAACGTATCCATCAGAAACCTGAAATGGCCAAAACAAAACAAGTTGCCACCAACTGGCCTTCATGCTGTGACAGATATGCATCTGCCACAGCAAGACATCAGGACCACTTGTCAGGGTGAATGTTAAGTCGGCCCCCTCCCTGCTCCTCTCTCCTCTCTACGTCCATGTGCCTCTAATGGAAAGACAGAGTGCTTGGCCGTAAATTAAAGCTCGTGTCCACTAAGCTGTCATCATATCTTCACATCCGCTGCGCTGTTTGATTAGGCCGAGCTGTTATTTATGGACGGTCCGCAGCCTTTACCGTAAGCACAACTCCGGCCATCAGTCATCTGGATGTGCCACCTATCACCGCGTTTTGAAGTAAGTGTCCATCAAGAGCCTTGGTCTTAAATAGAATCGATACTTGAGATTATTTGGAGTCTCCAGACTCTCTTTACCTCGGGCTCTTCAATCTCCACCCCCACTCGATGGACTCATTTTGACATCATTCCGCTCTAAATGAGGTGTGTCTGAGTGTGCATATGTGAATTTATGCGTGTGTGTGTGTCAGAGTGTGAGTGTGTGTGTGCGTTCCTGTAGCACCATAAGACGTAATAAGCTAACTGTCAGAAAGTTGCTTGCACAGTTTAAAGCGTCTGAATGCTAATCAGCTGCTGGATTTGGTTGTTCTGTCTGCGGACTCAAGGCCGAGCTCAGATGGAACTATTGTACTGGTATGAACGTGCTTTGTGTCTGGCAGCAGCTTCCTCCCACAGCGAGCTAAACTCTGCAAAGACCCCTGCAAAACCTCAAAGAGCCGGGTTCTCCCTGGGTCTCAGACAATCATCGGCACTCCTAAACATCTCAAATTAAAGTCTCGCAGTGATGGATGACTCTCAATCTGCAGGAGATATTGCGCACGCTTCCCCTCTGAATGATGGGCAACTCCTCTTCACTCCACTTAGCAATTATTTATATAGATTTGTCTCAGTTCATTCGTCAGCTTTTTGGACGCGGTGTCTCTTCCCCTCTGTGCTAGAGAAGTAAAAGTCTCTGGGTTTGTGCAGCCTGGTGAAGCTGAGGCTTTTTGTGGAGAGCAAACAAATATATCCTTCCCTGTGGTATACGAGCGTCGTTTGAAGCAGCGGTGAAAATAGAAGGAGGAAGGAAGCGGGTACCTGAAGATGCCATTTTATATCGAGGACACAACAGTTTTGCCCTGTGAACGTGTGAGACAGTGAGCTCGGCGCCACGCGAGATGAAAGGTGACGCAGGTCCTCTGAGAGTTGACTCGAGCAGAGTTTGAAGTGATGGTGATATGAGAGCGGCCACAGATGGAGAAGTCAAGGAAAATGATCGAGTTTTTTTTTCTTTTTCTTGAAGCGTCAGTGAGCTTGTTTGCAAATTCCCTTTAAACAGATTTTCTTTCAAAACCACATTTCTTTGAAGAAGGATCTCCAAGCGAGGTCGGTCAATTGTCGTCGTTGGTCAGAGTACTGTTCTTCTGAATTCTCCTTTCATACATGTTTTGAATACTGCAGAGCAACGACTTGAAACACCCCAAAGAGACCCTGCAGCCTTTGTCCCTTTGAAGACATCCGAGCCGTCCCTTTGAGAAATCCACCGCAGATTCTCAGTAAACAGTGGGCAGGAACGGTTGCGGTCATAAAATCACCAGAGGCCGAAGTACAAGTGGATGATGGAGGGTGTTGCCTTGCCAACGCCTTTACTCCACTATTTATAAAGTTGCTCTCTGTTGTGTCTCCATATTTGGCAACCGCTGAATAACAGGGTTTCACAGCTCGCCAGCGTCAGAAAGACAAGCAATTAGCAGGTTATATCCGTAATCCCAGTCCTTTGCACATTCAATCATCAGCATCCATCCAAACTATAAATTGTCATCTGTGGCTGGACTCGACTCTATAACCTTAAACACAAACCTCGCCGGCCCCCAATGGCAACTTGGGAAAGATTTCCTGTCACACAGGTGAATGACTATTAGTTTACTGACCCTAGAGGTAGAGGGAGATTGTAATGATTTCTAGAGAGGCTGCTGGGGGGCCTTTCATTATAGGGCCCGAGCAGCAGTCCTGCAGGACAGTGTGAGGTAGAAATAGATATGGAATAGTCCATTCTGCAGAATTGATTAAATCTTACTGATGACTGCAATGCTATTAACATCCCCTTTTTTAAGATATTGGCTTTGAGCGATCGATAAAATTCCTACATGTTTTATCTTCCAGCGACTCTGGCGTTGAAAATGAATGGAATGAAAATAAAAACATAGAATTCTTTACATGGCTGTCAGTTTTCCTTTGGTGACGATAAAACCATGAGTATCTATGGATGTCGGCGTGAACTGATGATTATTTTTATTTAAAAAAAAAATGATGTCAAGAAATGGTGAAAAATAATTATAGGCACAAATTGACAGAGAGCAAGGTGACGTTTCTAATTGGTTTTGTCAAAAAGAGTCTCAAACGCAAAGTTGAGATCTTCACAAAGAAGAAAGTGAGAATAAGAATCATACTTTGTGTTTTTAATGCTGCTGCAACAAGTAAAACAAAACATCAGGTGGTTATTTACATAAAGCCTGATATTGACATAGCACTGCATGGTTTAACTCAGCTCCACAGTGTGACATCGTATTACAGCTACAAATATACTTAAGCAGAAATAAACGGTTGTGTTTCCAACATGTGAGAGGTCTTTAGCTGGTTATGTAGCAGCAGTGTTTCCCTTTTTATTCCTCTTTTCAAGAAGCCTCCGCAATTAATCCTGTCCTCTACTGTATGCCACATAAAATTTTCCCTTTTATTCATCCACGTCAAAACTCATCTTCATTTCATTAAAAGGAAATTTGCTCCTTAAATCACATCATTTCCCAGAGCAGCAGACACCACCTTCCTGTGAAGTACCTCTCACTGAGTATAACATTTCACATTTTGCTTAACACACTTGAGCGAGTTATCCTCCCCAGCATATAGACTGCTTTAAATGCAACCAGCGCGGCGTAAATGTTTTAGTCTATTTCCCATCTGTTCAGTAGTTCTATCACAGTATCTTAGGCCAAATTCATCATTTCAGTGAGGTGAATACTGTACGAGGCAATACAGATGTTTTAAGAATAAGGGAAATTTGACACGCGAAAAAGAATAAACACATTAACTGCATCGAATGATTTACAATATCTGAGCTGTAAGTCAAAGTCTGTGTGCACACTATGGCTCACGTAGGTGCCGGATTTTAAATATTTACCCATACGCCTCCTGCCGGTATCGCCTCCTCTTATCGTTATCATGGCAGACAGGAAAATTACATCATAACTTACTGGAGTAGAACAGAGGCTGAGCTAGCAGCGCAGCAGGCAGGATGGGAGCCAACTGGAAAACTCAGCCATGAAATATCAGCACCCGCTTGCTTATATTATTACATGTTCCGAGTCGGGATGAGCAGTTAATCGCAACATTGTCAAAGTGCAATATCCAAATCACTGGAGATGCAATTTTTTGATACAGCTAATATGTGTCATAACATGGAATTATGAATGAAGCCGTGTGGTCGGGCTACGAACTGTGTTCTCAAGATGTAAGGGAACATGCAAAAAAAAAAAAAAAGAAAAAAAAGGGAAAAAAATGGAAAAAAAAACCCTATTACAATATGTTTTTTTTCTGTTTTTTTCCATATTGATCAACCCTAGTTGTGAGTATATATTACATTACATTAAAGTCTTTCAAACATCCAATAAAACTGTACTTCCTCCTAAATCACGTAATAACACTGATAATACTTTAATATATGTTTTTATATATATATATATATATATAACGAGCTTTATTTCGCTGTTGTAAAAGCTGAACTGTAACACAAACGCCTTTCAAATGACAGGTGAGAAAGTCAATATCTTTCATGAATAAGAATTTGCAAACGCACTTGGAGACAGGCTGCAAAAAAAAAAAAAAAAAAAGTGGTGGCTTTGGTAACAATACATGCAATAATGCCACGTAGCTCCTGATGTTAATATTACCTCGCAAAGAAGAAGCAAGAAAATTCCAAAGCAATCAGAAAAGTCTGTTGGAGCTAAACAGTCTGAACTCTGCGGCTGAACCGTGGTCTTAGATGAGAGCGTAAGGACAAAGAAACACTTCCCTCTGTGCTCGTTCATGCTTATCTTCCTACAAATGTGGGAAATGTCATTGAGGAGATAGGAGGACATTGTCATCTGTTTCTTAGTTTACTATTCAGAAGAGGGCCGATTTAACATAAAATTACCCATTCATACCCCCCCCACCTGCACCCGCCACCTAAATCACTGTGACTCTTAAGGACATCTTTTTTTGTGTACTGGGTTTTTTACTTAACAGCTTAGCGTTTGAAACGGGGCGGGCCCTCGTGCCTTATATAAACCATGAACCTGGGGAGTGATAAAGCATTGCACTTCTTCCATTAAATAGAATAAGAAATCATCTTGACAGACCCTAGATCTTGGCCCGGGTGAGTCTTCTTATGAGCGAGACTTCCTCAAGGTCAGCGCCATCGTACTTTCCTGGCTGTGTGCAGAGCCCGTGATGAATAGGACACGCGGTGTGAGGCGGAGAGGAAGTGAGGGGGGGGGGTAAGATCCTGGGGGGTAAACGCACTGTGTTTACCTGTAAATGGAGGCCATGTGTTTCCAAGACTGAAGAGACAAGAGGGCGAGATTTTAATTGTTAATGTCAAAAGTTTCAGAGGAAAAAAAAAAAGAAAAGCTAATTGAAAATACTTTTTGTCATGTTGTATTAAATCCCAATTGTTAAAATGACAAATTACTAATAGTTTTATTTACTAATTCAAAGGTTGGACAAAGAAAAAAAAAATCTGAATACCTTTCAATCAACTGTTGCAACATTAGCTTTCAAAGCGTATTAGAGCAGAGCAGAAACCAACTGCATGAGTGTGCAGATAAAAACATCTGCTGGCTTTATGTTAACACAATAACACGTGAGAATAGACTTGTTTTGTGTCCATGAGAGAAGACGCAGAGCAGACACAACCTTGAACTGGCTGGCGCAGCAGCCAGTCAAAAACCCGAGCGGAGACTTTATTATGAGGAATAAAAAATTGATCTGACGCACAAAGTATAGGAGTGTTTTTGTTATTTGGTATAAAGAGGGAGGAACTGTTGAACAAGTCAAACTGCTGATTTCACTGTAAGAGCTCTTCTCTCTTGTGTCTGCGCAATGAAAAGAAATTTGTATTCACAGAGATTTCGACTTTTATTATATAACCCAAAAGTGGAGAGAGAGTCTCTACAGCAGGTTTATCAACTTTATCTGAGGTTTAGCTAAAGATTCAACACAAGTGTCACACAGAGGGCACCTTCGGCAAAAGTGCAGAAGCTGGGAAACTTGAATGAAAGAGTTCGATCAGGTCACATGACCACGACAATTCAAACCGTCCAGTGTTGGTAGGAAATTACACGCAGGCGTCCCCGGCTGTGGAGCAGAAATATGTTTCGAGTGTGCTTCAAAGAAAATAAGAAGGAGAGAATGATATTTGAAAGAGCGGAGGATTGGAATCGAGAGTCTGGGTTTTTGACAATCAGACGCTTTGGTCGGTGCAACACAGAGATGAAAATGTGGCAGCGGAATCAAACGGAGCCTCTTGCCTTGAACGAAAACTAAACTGGTTGGCCGGGCCCCAACGTGGAGCCGAGCAGAAACCAAAAATGGAGAGCTGCTACAGACAATGGAGGAGAGCCGCTCAGTCGCTGGCTGTGATAACACAGTTGGATGTTGGATGTGAAACCTGTGGTTTGCATGTAAAACTAGACGATGGTGTTGTGTTGACACATGTTGTTGTGTTGGCTCGTTCAGGGTGTCGGCGTGTGTGAGGTCCACGCAGATGGTGGAACAAGCTTTTATATCCTGTATCTAAAATTATCCAGTTTTTATGCATATAAGTGAAAGTAGAGAAAAGTCATTGAGGAGATATCAAAGAGTGAAAGGTTAGGTGTATGATGGATTTGCTGTTTTCCTTTAGACTGATGTTCGTGTGTTGACCTGAGTAAACATCTGCATCTGTCAGTGTTAATGCAGATGTTCTGAAGGCTGGATGCTGCGTTCACTGTACAAACTGTTCGTCTCAGCTCTAAACAGTTTCAGAGTGGGCCCATGAGTGCCGAGTTCTCGCTGAACTTCCAGAGGTTCACTTTTACTTTTCTTCATCCGAGCAAAACAATGAGTCAGACGAAATCCAAGACAAACCCCCAGAAGGCTTGCGGCTCTGTACTTGACAGCTGTGACCTGGCCCGCCGAGCTCTGCTGATGAGCGAGGGTCCTTTGACTTCATTGTGAGGAGCATAAACAACAGTGTGCAGTGTAGCCTGGTGCGAGTCAGGCCCCCGCCGGCCTCATCTCCGATTGTCTCCACAATCCCCCCGACTGACACTTCTATCATCTTTCTCATATAGAGCCATAAATCACTCGGGTTATGTTTTGGGAAACATCTCAACTTTAAATTGGATAAGTTTTTGATTCAATAACTTGCGGTGACACAGGCTGCACGGTCTTATTTAAAATGTGTAAAGGGACAATTTCTTGCCTTAATTTGCGGAATGTGTGGGAGGTTTGATCCAAAATGGACGGAGCACCTGAAGTAACCTGCACCTGAGTAAACACAGACGACAGTAAGGTGGCAGATGGAAAATCTGTGCCCAGAAAATCTGATACAGAACTCATACATGAGATCTGCCGTCATGATGAGTGACATGTTGCCATAGCACCTGTAGTTTAAGACATTAAAAGGTGTCATGTGGATTTTTTTCGTAAACAAACTTCATCGACTTTAATCTATAACAAATGTCTTGAACGTCTTTCCATCCTTATAAAACATCTGCAAAGCCATTTTTTCTGAAAAGTTTTGCTTTGTTTACATCATGTTTACTTGCAAAAACTGTTCTTCCTCATCACCTTTTTTGGAATATTGCTGCATTTCTTGCTGCAGTCTTGACGACTGTACATCAGTTGAATAGTGTTTAACTCAAAGCACCTTTAAGAACTTGAGACAGAATTTAAAAAAATTAAAGAGTTTAGAGACAATCTGGATGTGACGCATTTGATCGATTCCAAAGTGACTGTGAATAAAATGAGATGCACAAATGAAATGTGCCTCAAAACTTTCAGCACGACATAAGAAGAAAAAGTTATTTTAATTCACCCTCAACCAAAACGAACAAACTGTCTCTGGAGAAAGCAGCACTTCCTGTTCTATTATGCAGAGCTGGTCTGATGACTAATGCGTTCTGCCATGTGGCACATTTACTCTCAATCCATAATGCATTCACTGTACATACATGGAAAACTATTCTCGCTCTATGGTGGACTGATACTTGGAGATCAAGCTGGAAAGTGATGATGGGTTCGATAAAAACAGGGAACTGACATGCTGAGAAATAATGACAATAAAAGCTGATCTTCCAACAGGCTTGTTTCATTCAGCCTAATGACTCACTGGCTTTACTCCTGTGGAAAACTACTCACCTTTCATCTTGGAGAAAAAATAATTAAAACACGCTGCAGGTGTTTTTGGCTGTTCCATGATTACGTCTCAGCACGTTAGCGCACGTGACGGCGCGGCGATCGATATTTCGCTCGTACAAGGAAAATAAAAAAAAGACAAATGACTGGGACGTGTGAGTCATCCGAGAAGCACACGGACGATCTGTCGTCACATGAGCGTGAATTACATAATTAAAAGTTACTCTGGGGAAATCACGATTGAAGCCGGTGGAAAGAAAAAAAAACCTGTGGTGTCGTCACTTCAGACAAATGATGTTTCACAGTAGCTGCTCATCAACTGTAATCACTTTCCCTCACTTTAGGAACCCACATGATTTCACGAATACAGTAGAGAGTTATACTTGATTTATTTATTTTGGACGCCACTAACATCCAGTCCAACTCATTATGATTAAAATCCCTGATTGTAAACATTATATTATGCAGTTCGAGCCATGCAATGAATATTATCTGAAACAAAAAAGGGGAAAATATTTCTCCCTCTTTCATCACATTATCAGATTACCTTTGCATATTTTCAGCCTACAATAAAAGACGGCTTTGAAAGAGAAAAAAAAAACCTTTGTAGAATAGGTTTTATATTCACTCCAGCTCATAGAATTATGGATAAACAACTTCTATTTTGCGGAGAAGATTTGCCTTTTTTTAAGGAATTCACATGAACCCGCTCCAGTTTAAATACACGGCGATGGCTTTTTGAAAGTTCACTTGCTAACTGGGACTGAATAATGTAGAGGAAGGAAGGGGGGAAAAAAATGCAGAATGTGAAGTTATTCATAAGCCTTTTACAGCCATTGTCAGCATTAGACTCCATCTATTCAATATTTCAATACAGCTTGAAAAGAATAAAGTACAAATGGAGAGAGAGAGCGAGCGAGAAAGTTCCTCCCAATGGGACTTTTAGGGCCAGTGTTGTTGCCACACAGACCAAAGATATTGCACACAATCTGAAATACAGAATAATCCCTTTCTAAAACTCAGCCAGTTCAGTTCAGTGTGGGAGAGGTGTTTCCATTCCGAAAGGAATTTTCTGCAAATATTTCGCCGCCTCAAATTCGGCAGTCAATATTTTTCGTCAGTTCAATAAAAGGAGTTTCTATTGTCAGACATGTCGGCGATGATTTTTTAATGAGCGGTTGTCACGTCTTCTCAAACAGACCCGTGCAACAGACGCACACACGGGGCGATGGATCTGGCTTTTAAGGCTGACGAAACGAGCACAGACACCATCAGACCGAGGAAGCAGTTGTGTTTATAAGCAGGCAGAGCATTAACTCCTGTGCTCTTATTCTGCTTTTTTTTTTTTACTCCACTTGGTTCACGGGACAAATAGTTTCCATTCTGTTCCTATCAGTGTGGAACTCAAGTGCACCATCCTCAAATCCTCTTTACCCAATTCTGTATGCTACACCATTATGCACCATTGACCCAGTGAGACAGAGCCATTGCAGAAAAGACTAATTCTTAATCTAGGATATTGCTTTCTCATTATTCTCCCTCCCTCTGGCCTCTTGCGTGATAACTGTTTGATTAAGGCAGTTATGTCACTTGAGAGCCGGAGAGAGCCCACCTTTTAATATTACCTGGCTGACTGATTATGCCGGCACTGCTTGAGGCTAATAACGCTGAACTGTGATGCTTGATTACGAATGCTGATGGGCCCTTGGTGACAGAGTAGCCTTCAATACTCGCAAATATTAATCAATAAACAATGCAAATTAATTTTCCCAAACACCACCACCTGGATCTGACTGCCAATTCATCTCGAACGCCGAGCCCTCGGACCGACTCTGACCGCTCCTTTTATTTGTTTAATTCTGATTTACGTTGCTTTTTTTTTGCATTTCAAAAGAGATACTGCATCACTCATCTGCACAGGAAGCGGAATGAGCGCACGAAAAGTCCACTTGAGCGAAATAAAGAGACTGTCATACCTTCAAGAATGCTTTGATTAAACACTCGGGGAATACGGCTTCGTGTCACTTTAATTAAGTGCTGAAAAACACTAGTGCTCGAGCAGCTTTCAGAATACCTCTGAGGTCAGACCACTCCACTTTAATAGTGAGGCTCAGTCGAGGGTCCATTAGATTATCTGTGATTTGAGATGGGGGGGCTTGACAGCATGAAAAGGGGAACGTCAGGAAGCGGCAGAGCCGTGGCAGTCAGCCTGTGTCAGAGATGGGAAAGTCTCTGAGGGATAAGTTATTACAGGATAAATACAGACGACTGTAGCAGCTTGTTATTTACTCACAGAATCTGTTTTCAATTCCAGACGAGCATCAGATTCACACAGAGCGCCGCATATATGAAAAACAGGAGACTCCTCTTTTAATTGAAAGCGTATCACCCTTGCTTATCCTAATGCTCTCTGTCAGCTTTGCGCCTCATATTGTTTCCAGTAATCAGAGCCAGACGACAGCAGGCGGTGGAAGTGGCAAATAAATGAGATCACAACCGTTTCAAAACCATAATCCCACCTCAAAGTCACCGACTCTCAAAGTGGCTCCTCTGCTATTTGCACGAAAGGCGTCGCAGGTTAAAGGGGAGCTTTTTTTTTTTTTTCTCCCGCCGCCGCCGCCACTTATCTGAGAGTAATATCCGCAAACAGAGCGGCGTGCGTGGCTGTAAACATCACGGCTCGCGGCGGCGACCGCTGAAGGAGGGAGATGAGATTTCACGAGGAGGATCGTTTGCATGGTCACTGTGGGCCGCCTCGGGCAAAATCCTAAACACACTCGCTTTACTCTTCTGATCTGCATTAATTAATTAGTTAATAATTACACTAAATTTCCGGACCCATTAGTTAGAGACGACATGATTGGACGGCTGTGCAACACAAAGTCCATGAAAAGCTGTGAGGAAGCTGCTTCGTTTGTCTCCTGCTTTAACACTGTGACGCTCCCATATACAGTCATGCAGACTGTTCACACATGCACACGTTGATGAGCATGACCATTAAGGTATCGGCGCACACACACACAGAAAACACAGAGACGCATTAGCATAACCAATGTGATGATCATGGCCATACATCAGTGAGCTGCAGCCCTAATGCTTTTTGAGTTTATCTTTGGCCTGATAATGAGCCTGAGCTTAATGTGACGCCGTGTGCCTAATAACCCAGAACAGCATGAAAAAAATATTTGTTTTCGTCTCCAGTTGTACTTGGAGAAAACGGACGCCATGTAGGAGAGAACGGAGGAGAAATTAAAAGCAGAGCGAGCTGAGGAGGAGGTGAGGTTGACTGGAGGCCACGGTGCTGTAACCTGTCTGAGCTCCATCCACTCCCCCCCCACCCCCCCCCAGTCTGACAGAGACCAGAGACCAGAGAGTTCAACTGCATCATTTTAGGTTCACTGACTTGGCAAAATCTACTGTTTAATGAAATTAGGTCCAGAGTGCTTCGTCGGGAGGTTTCATTTTCAAGGACATAACTCCAATAAAGGAGGAATCAGCTCGGTTGTAGCACCGATGTGATATTTCTGTTCCATCGTGTTTTGCTTTTTTTTTTTTTCCCCCCATTTTAAAAATAGAAGATGTTCCATGTGCTGAAGGCTTTTCTGCATCCAGATGAGACGTAACACATGTGAGTGAATAACAGAGTAAGTCAGACAAATCAATGAAAATCAGATGTGAAAGCATCATCGCCTATAGAGCGACTTTAAAAAACAGCACATTTACACAACACGCTGCATGTTTCAGCTGCGCTTTTCATCGGATCGTGTCTCAGAAAAAGACAAGGCTATTGCTTAAATCAATTTTTCTGTCAACATCAATTCAGCTTAGGTGGATGACTCAGATCCATCTACGCTGCTTCAACCATCTGCATTGCTTGTTTCTTCCACCATAGGTGCTGAACATGAGACTGTAACAGGACAGGAAGGTTCCACGGTGGCAGCTGCCCGGTCGACCCGAGCAAACACATCTGAACGATTGTCAACAGTTATGTGTGGTGGGGTGATTCTGCCAGCAGCCGAATTCTCTGTTATTATTCAGACTAATTATGCGTCGGCCTTGGTGGAATCTTCCAGCTGGACAAATAAGTAGACAGGCTTTCTGATAATGTGACAGCCAAAAAAAAAAAAAAAGAAGTTGAAAAAAAAAAATCAAAACTTGGAAGGTAAAGTTGGGATGATTAATAGGAGCAGGCAGCTAAAAACACAACAAAGCGAACAACGTTACAGCACAGTGGACACGGAGAGCGGAAAACAACGAATCGGGCTCACGGCGGTTTTCGAATGTGAGGCCCTTTCAAGTCAGAGCTCTGATCTTAGCCCCGCTTCAACACAACCGACAATGCAAAAGTCTTATTCTTGCAGAGGGAACTTCAATAGATTAGCCACCTTGCAAATACGGAATCTTAACTTCGTGAGCCAACGTATGTTTACCAATGTGTTTCATGTGACGGAGGTGGACGCACCTTTTGTATTTTCATACATAGAAACAGATGTAAAGGAAATGATTAGTATCTTTAAGCACTGTTGATATGAATGTCATTGCCGAAGCAGTCGTCTTTGGAAACCTGTAATTGATGTCTGAATGCCAGACCTGTCATTGACTTCTCAATGCGTTAGGAAAGGTTTGACATGAAGCAATGGTTGAACAGTCTGTAGGCTTTGTACGACCTGTATGATCCGCTTAAAGTACCACATATTGTTAAAGTGTACATGAAGTACTGAGTTCAGTAGAGTCTGCTATTGCATTTTCAGAGCTAGTCATTAATGTTCAGGCACTGCAAACAGGAAGTATACGACTGTCCCCTAATTCTTATATTCTGGAAATGAGAGGAAGTAACACAATACATGATATTGCACCTATATCACCTATATTATTATAGCATTTACACTTTCTTGTTTAGGTTTGAGAATGAATGACTCATACTACTAGATAGATTTTATTTACTTATAATATGATTATAACTATAACATGCTACTGATACTGATAAGATAAAACTTTTTTTTTTTTTAACTATTAGTCATGAAGGGAATTCTTGTGCCAAGTTACTCCAAAAGTTAAAGGAGTGACATACATCAATAGAGCATTCAAATTAATAAGTGAAATACAGAATACAAAGTATCTGAGGAGTAGATGCAGGGAAATGGTACCTAGCAGAACAACAATAGAAGTAAGATAAGTAAAATGCAAAGTAGTAATGGCAGTAAATATTGAGAGGTGATTAAAAAAAATGTTATATTGCATCAGATAATGAATCTAAAATAGCACACAATGTTAAATATAATTGTAAATGATATTCATGAAGAGTTTGTATTTAAACATGACATTAAAAGTAAAAGCAAAGTAATATCCTATATGATACAGAAAGCTTTGCACATGATAATGAACATAATATTGCACCTGATATTTAGAGGCAATATTGCACGTGGTAATTCACATAATATAACTTATGGTGTTTAAAAGTGTTGCTAATTTTGATTGTAACTGCAGGAGAAAGTGACAAAAACAGCTTGTTCTCACATTGACTTGATGCAGAGGATTTCCAAAAATAACCCGTGAAACATGCAAATCTAGAAAGAGCATGTGCGACACAACACATCAGGAGTTGTGACTTACACACCTTCTCGTCTGTGTCATCCTGGGAAATCACAGTGCTGGCGAGATAACGTACTACCCAGGTAATTAACTGCGCTGTTGACCAAAACAATCTGGCTACGTTATGAAGTAAATATTATTAATCATAATTGCCTTTGAACCACTGGTTGAAACACAGAATTAGAGTTTGTGTGGATTGAACACAAGCCGCCCTGGAGGTGAGGAACACAGATATGATCTCCATCACACCGAAGTAATAACATCACATTAAAATCTATTTATAAATTGTTTGTGTGTAACGTGTATCAGACGTCATTTAGCCTCACGGATGCAGTTGATAACAGCAGCTCTCATGGCTGTGCATGTAAGTGTGCGTTCTGCATCCTGCCATTAAAGATCAGAGATGTGGTTAATGGTGTATGATGCTAACATTTTACTGAGCAGCGGCCTCATTCCGGCACGTTAGCCTGTTTATTAACCTCCATAAAAAGTTGTTTAAGTGCACAATAACACTCCTCTAATTTCCCTAATACAATCATCTGCGAAGACCTTTTCATCCGAGCAGGCCGACAGGTGTAAAATGTAACTGACCTTAAACAGTGCATTCCTCAGTTTCGCCTCTTGTGATTCCACTGATCCTGACACATTTCTCATTTGACTCAAACCAAAGCAGGCGCTCTGCTGGAAGGTGGAGGAGGTTAAAGAGCAGGTGAAAATCGGTGTAAAGAACTTGTCACAAATTCCTTGCTGACACGAATTCGCTGACATTCTGACACTTAAATATCGATGTGTAGACTCAAGGGGCATTTGTTTAACTCGCCACGGTGCAACATCCACACACAATCTTAGAACATATTAGAATTTTGTGAGCAAAAAATGCCTAATTTTCAATCACGTAATTAGAGCAAGACCAGTAAAGCTGCATGTTTCTGCCCTTTATCGCTCATCAGTCGGTCACGTGGTCCCCTCAGGTTCACCCAGCTTCATATAAACTGCCTGTTAAACTGCACACCATATTTTCATTTTCATTAAACCGGCCTGTGATGTGTTTTTTTTTTTTTTGAATTAACTCTTCATTAAAGCCTGTAATGTATCTCTGCGCTCTCCCTGCTGCTGACAACATGTTATGAGAGGAATTTTTCTTTTCATGTACCGCAGCCCCATATTCACCGTTTCATCCACCGACTGTATTCATTTGCGTCATGTAGGGGGGAGCAACAGGAGCTCGCCGATAACCAGGAGTTAAACCACAATCATCTGAAAACCGGTATTTTGAAAGGAGACTGAAAGTGAAAGTATTGAAATACCGGTTATTGCAAAGTGTCTCTAAACGAAGCAGTTTCGATCCTGCAAACTTTTTGTTCCCTGGAAAAACGTAAAGATATGTTAGCAAAACGTGAAACTGAATTTTAGTTATAACAGAACATGCAATGGCCTCCACTACTGATGAATCAACAGTGAAGGTTTGCAAACATCAGAATATCCTGATCACAGAGCATCATGTTAGACAACTTGTACACATGTGATCCGTGCTCCTCTGTAATGGCAGTAATCCATCCTGGCAAACCTCTGCCTGGGGTCCAGAGGTCAGGGTCATGTCTCTCCTCCATTCGCTGCAGGTGCCAGGTCGTCCCTTGATAAAGTATCGAGCATTTGCTCCACGCGACGCCCGTCGATAGTTCAGGCCGACTGTATGTCACACAGGGTAATTAAGAGACGCTCCGGAGCTACGTACACACTGATTAACGCTTCTGTATAATAAATCTAGAAGTTAATGCGCCGCTCTCCGTGCCAGGATTATAGGAGACTCCCTGCGGTTACTCTGCACCTTTGTCATCATTTGCTGCAACAGATGTAGCCCAACAATAGAGATGCCTGTGGAGTTTGCTTACATTGAATCCGTCAAAATATAGTTAGACTCAAACACAATCAGAATGCTTTGCTCACATTTGCATGTTTCTTTTACTCTTTGTACAACGCTCATTATTGGAAAACACGAGTTTGCTTTTGCACACATTTACATTCAAAGCAAATGGATCATTGATAACAGATGATAAGAAAACTCTTTAAGTGTTTTCTACCTACAAAAGTAGCAGATTCAGCTGGGTTTAATTCCAAGCGGTTGCAAAGTTGTGTGCAGGAATAATTGTCGTCTCCTTATCCCCTGTTTGATGTTCATCCATTTGATGTCGACCATGAATCCATTTGAGGCATTAAATAATTAAGCAGACCTTTCTCTGAGTTAAGATTTTCTCATTATTTATTCTAAATACTCATTGGACTCGGGCAGATGTGCTCTCAAACACGATTAGCATCAGAAATGATTAACAATGTTTGCATAAACACATTTCTCTTTCTAAAGGAAGGCTCGACATGAGTCTGCAAATATCAGCACGATTATTGGAGGATGGCTGAAAATGAAATTAAAACATTTACTGTGAGGAAGGTTCAGGCAATAGACCTTTGCTTTATTCTATCAAGTCACTGTTTCTACATGTTGCTCATGCTTTATGTAAATGTTTGCACTTGACTATGAAGAAAAAACCCAGTGTGGAGATTTGTCAGCAATTAGATGATGTTCGAAGTCAAACCTTGTCAATGTTATCATCATCATGCTGTGGTTATTTAAGGGCAAAGAACACACTTTATCTGTATGTACACATTCAAAAACACTGGACAGATGAGTGGTTGTTCTTCTATCCGTGATGCCAGATGTCAAAAGTCAGACAGTAGCAGAGAAGGAAAAAGGTTGGACACGATGCTTCTCAGTAATTCATCTTATTTTAAAAAACACACGACGCGTCCGAAAACCAACGCCAGACAATTAAGTTTGAAGAATTTCGGTCTTCACGTCGATGTGCGACTGAGACAAGACTCCATCCAGCTCGTCCCTTCTCTGCCTGTGAATAACACGGAGCTCATTAAGCTCTGGCTAACAGCAGTGGAGTCCTATCATTAGTAATTGTGTTTTGAAGAGAATTCACGCTCTTGTTACCCTCAAGAATCTGACAACTCTGAAATACCTGTTTTTATTTGTTTGATTAAAAAACAGGTTTTCTAATATTCACTTCTACTTTTAGTCTCAGTTGTTTCGATCTTTGCTCCCTCTTCATCTGAATCACTCCCGAGCTGCCATTAAACGCCGAAATGTTAAGTGAAACGTTAAATCCACCTTTACGATCCGAAAACACAGACGAGCAAGTTTGTCAGCAGAGACTGTAAAATGTATAATTAGCCTCGATGGAGAGAGGCCTCTTGCGCTCTCGTCGGTCTCTTATCGGGTCCTTCTCCCTGCACCGGCTGCGTCGCTCAGGTCTCTGACTCTCCTCTTTGTTTTAAAGGAGGATGTCGAGACGTTTTGAAAGCCGCCCTGTTGGAACATCTGTGAGCAGAGAGATTCTAACAAAGGATTTTTCTTCTGTTGCATGTTGTGTAATTTATGTTATTCTGCTGGTTATTCTGCCTTTGTCAGGAAAAATAAGCAGAATCGAGCTTGTAATGTTCAGCAAAAATAGGTTCCCGCCACCAGGTAACGAACACAAAAGAGTCATTTCTGGTAAAGCGCACGCTGCGTCGAGGCGGCTGGAACCCATTGTGAAAAAAATCCTGCCTGAAAGCCTCCTCGTTAACAGGAGAGATTTTAAAAAGGATAAAATCTGCTGTCTCGCTTAAGCGTTCTAAACTTTTTAAATCCTCACGAGGCGAGCTGAAACGGTTCAAACTATTATGGATTTTCCAAAGAAATATTTCTTTTGTCGCAGGATCAGCCTTCGTTGAAGAGTCCAGCTTTCTTTTGCAAGGCTTCTTCTGAAATCTGAATATGCTGCAGCACTTCCTGTTAACCCAAGCACAGTTCTTGACGGCCATGACGTCTTCGCGCCAATGGAAGACGATGCATGTAGACTGCATGTAGGCCATGCTGGTGATTCAGGCTCATGAGGCCGATGAGTTTTACTCCACATAAACGTTGCCCGGCTTCACGAGACAGTGAAGAACTGAACGATGTGGATCCAGATATTCCCCAGCCTTCACTCCTCTAATGAATAGGAGACGATAAAAAAGGCCGGAGCAGGCGTCCCTGACCGCAATGATGGAGCACAATTGAGTAGCAATGCCGTCGCAGCAACCTGCAGAGGAAGATTATTGGTATCAAAGCGCCGACACGTGGGTTTAAAGTTACACGAGGACAGGCACGTTCGGCTCCCGCGCCGTGGATGTATTTACAGTGGCGGGGCAGAGCGGAGATAGGAGAAAGCAACTCACCGGGTGTCACTCAGGCCTATATCCATGCAGGGAAAATTGATGGCGGGGGCAGGAAGGAAGGCGAGGAATGATGAAGCCTTTCACTGCCACCAATCCATATCAGTGCATCCCGGATGGCTGCGGCACCACACTGTGTGTAGACAGTGTGTGTCGGGCGCATTTCCTCTTTCCTCCGTGCGACGAGAGTAACTCGGCTGACACCTTCAGCGAGGAAAAACTCTGCCTCCGTTTAAGTCCAGATGGTAAACACACCTTTTCCCTTGAGGATTACATTCAAACACTTTGAGCTGTCGAAACTGTAATTTTGATTAGATTCAAAATTAACAGCTGCATCATGGAGGCGCACGACCGTGAATCCATAACTCAGCTAATGATCGCACCTACTAATATGAAGATTTATTTCAGTCCAAATCTTCAGTCGTCCCTGCGGATCGCTTCGAAGACGCTCTCCTCACAAAGCTCCCCCACTCTAAATGAAGACGGCATCGGCATTTAACTGCCAGGCTTTACTTTTGCTCAATTAGTGACATTATTTCTTTTACAAGGCGTCAACACGATAAGCAGTCTTCACTCCAGATCGCAGGTAGACAGGGAGAAAAACACACATCTCAATTCTGCTGCACATGCTGTGCCAGAGGCATCATCCTGGTGGAGGAAAAAAAAACGGGACAGTTGAAATTTGCATTTAGATTACTGTGGTAATAGAAAAACCATGGTGATGAATCTAGTTCTGAAAAAGAGACTAATGTGGTTGTATTTTGAATAAAAGCATAAAGTTAAACACTGCAGGTGAATCTGCATGAAAAGATGTGCAGGAGGAATCAATCCATCACTTTGACAATAACAGCTAATCCATAGTTATTGACATGTGGGAAACACATTGTGCAGAAGACAAAGGTTATGCTGATGACGGTGCCTCTACATATTGTCTATATTGTACAGCTATTCTAATGCGGATTTCAGGTCTTCATCCAATATCTATCTATATTTGTACCTTGTATCTTGGAGACATGGGGAAAAAAATAATTCCACAGTATCTCAGTCAGGAGTTTGCCACACACCTCGTCAAGTGCTGATTTTCATATTCATAAGCATCACATTGTTTGTCAATAGCGCAGAGGGCTTCATTTGTTTTCAGCCCCCTCCCTCGTCCTCCCATCGCAGAAGTGGCGGCTCCGCGGCATCAGAGCCACTTAATTAAGCATCGCCAAGCTTCGCCTCAGACGCGCTTTTAAGAGCTGTCTCGAATAATCAAATAATAAGGCGTTGATCGGGTGAGAACTCCCCCGTCGACGGCCGTCATGGCAGCGGCGGGGGAAACGTAAACAACAGGGAGGAAACAACCGAACACTGAAGTTGGAGGAAATGTATTCAGCTCCGTTCTGCACTTTTCACGTTGAGGGAGAACTTCATATCGCAGCACAGACGCCGTTAATCCGCGCCACCTGCAGTCTGGATCGGCGGTGACGCAGGCGGGAGGAGAGGGAGGAGCAGGCAGATCAGCGAGATAGACGTCTGAGGCGTCGATGCCATTAGCATTCAGTGGACTGCAGGGGTGAAGATGTTAGCCTTAGTTAAGCCTCAGTGAATAACAAGGCCGAGGAGCTGACCCCATATATAGTTGTGTGTACTCTAAATGAGCACTGGAGCCGTTCTGTTGAACACATGCGTCTGTCCACTCAATCAACACGAGACTGATGGGAAGAAAACTTTTTTTTTTTTTCTTCTAATTGTGAAATATTGAAGCAGCCATAACTTTTAGAGAAGTGTGGACTTAGACGTGATTTTCCAGCTGTGAACTAAATGACACAGTGATGAAAAGCATCGATGTCAGTGTTAATATCGACTTTTCTTTATAAAAATCAGTATTTGGTGGGTTGGAAGTGGCTCAACACGCCGTCTCATGTTGACATATAATCAACCGTTTTGGACTAATTTAAGTCATTAGCTTGAAAATGTTAATGCCCTTTAATCACAGTAATGGCAGTCAACACCCCCTCACTTAAAGATCGGGTGGGAGCACATGTCACTGATTCCAAGCTCCTGCCTCACACATCCTCTGAACCTTTGTTGTTCCTCGACCTCGCCCATTGTCGGACTTTTGATTCTTGCCTGCCTCGTTGGATTTGTTGTCTTTTCTCGCTTCTGACCTTTGCCTGCTTCACCGTCTCATGAGCCTTTTGTTCGCCGCTTTTTTTGTATTAAAATCATTGAACTACACCGGCTCCACCTCCGTCGTCCCGTTTGCACGACTGTGACACCTACACGACACCGAATGGAAAAAGAAAATAACAAAGAGTGGGAAAGGGGTTGGGAAGAGGCGGAACTGCTCATAACACCGGCTCCACAACTGTTGATTAGAATAAAGGCTGGCACCTTCAAAAACGGCCCAAAAGTGAACATGGCAGCTTCTTTTTTCCTGCTACCATTAAACAGGAATTCAGGAACTGTTTAGGCCACTGCCCATTCACTCTCTCTCTCCCTCTTTCTCTCGCTCATATCTAATTTATTGCCATCTGCTCAGCCCGGGTGTAAATCTGAACGCAGACTGACTTGCTCGCCCAAGCTTTATCTGTTAACATTTAGCAATGTCTAATTAAGGGAAAATGGGAAACGCGTTGGCTGAAAAATGCTGCAGCCGGATAATGACAGTCATAATAGTTTGGGATATATGTCTGTCACAGCAAGCAAATGCACTTATTAGATCAGGGTAATTAGATGAAGACAACAGCTGTAATGGGCAAAAGCTGTTCAGCTGTGATTAAAGAGGCCGACTCGCACTCCATCAATTGTTTTCAGCTGCGCCAACGACTGATGAAGGTCAAACTGGCAAAATACCTACAAATTCTCCGCTCACCATGCAAAACTGAAGGCTGGATAAAAAACTTATAAATACTGAAAATGCTCTTTTGGATAATCTGATAAACACTAATTAACTGTGCCGGATCAGCTCAGAGTTGAATCACTGGATTCAAGGTGACGCTCCTTCCAGCAGCAGGCAGAAACTGAGCAGCTGGTCGCTCGTCTATACGTGTTTCCTATAACCTCAACAGAAATTAACAGACATATTTCTGCGCTGTTTATTGTGTCCTTGCTTACTGAATGTTGTGCCTCCGACACATAATGTATAATCAGGATTGTCTTGCAGGATGAAAGCATGATGAGGTCAGCTCTTTGGTTCTGTTGCCAAGAAGCATCTCGGCGGCTTTGTGATGTTTTAATCTCCTAAGTATGAGTTGAATACTTATAAGAATCACTTTATAAGTTTGTGGATTGATTTCCTGCCTCCTTTTGCTAAAGCATGAAACTAAAGCATGATGTGAGGGGGAGTGGGGGATGGGCCTAAATGCAACACACAGGAGGGATGGTAGGTAAGGTCTTTCATTGGGCAAAATAAATCTTAAACTAAAAAACCCCACAGAAACAATCCAAACAAAACCAAAGACAGGAACATAAACCAAGAGGCAGAGCAAATAATCACAAAAGCACTGACGTATGAGGGAACAAAGGAGAAGAAAAGAGAAACAACCCAACAAGAGCAGAGGCAAATGTGGTGGCTTAAATAGAGTCCTGATGGTGATTGGCTGCAGCTGGAAACACAGGTGACCTGATGAGGTGGGAGTGGCTGAAAGGTGAGGTGAGGCAGAGGCGGGGTGAGAGGCAAGACACTGGATACAGAATAATGACAGACAGAACAGAGACCAGAACATAGAACTAGAACAGACAGAACTTATACGTTACAGGTATGCGACAAGGCTGGGCTACAGCAAGACAAGACTATGACATGAACAGGCCAAACAGGGACTAAGACCCAGAACTAAGCCAGAAAACTAAGACAAATATAAGCCACAAATCTAAGATAGAGAACTAAGACAGAACATGGCAGGACAAATACAAGACAAGAACAGGACTACGACACAACAGATGATGACCGAACAGAGACTAAGACAGAACTGCTCAAAATTTGTCAACATGTTTTGTCTTTGTGATGAGAGTTTTTTCAAAGATCTTCTGGAAACAGCTTTGATTAGATCTTTTCTATGTTGTATTTAATGACAGGATAGTGGGTGTTGTCTAAAAGACTCGGTTGAGTTTACACATTAAGGTGAAACTCTCACGTTGGACTAAATAACTCAAGTGGAAAAAAACAGCTGAATGATACTTAACAGAGCAAAGGTAACTCCTTAATGAGGCTCTTGCTCCTCAATTTATCCGTCCGTTCTGCGACTTAGCTCACGACTAAATTTAATGTGCTATATTTAAAAGGGGTGGGGGCGGGGCATCGTCTACCTTCACAAAGTGCAGGGACGACTGATGCGTGAAGTTCAGCAATTTAACAGAGAAGAGATCTACAACAGATTACGGATGATTTTAAACCAGCTGTTTTTTAACTCCTGAGCTTCACGATGGCAGCAGGTCTTGATAACAAGCGTGTGTTCAGTAGCACGTGAACATGAACCAACCACCAACAAACACTTTCATCCACTGATTCTTTTACTTGTTTTGTTTTTTCCTGGACGAAGACTCGACACAGCTGTGAGTTCATCCTTCCTGTGGCATTAAGACATATTTCACACAAGGATGTTTTGGAGGCTTTTGAACGTTGCTCCTCACTCTGGACTTGTTACTGAACTATGAAATAGCCATTTTAATCTGAAGTAGCTCTTAAGGCTCAAATTAGAACAGTGTTAAATTTAGCAGAGTTTTATGCCATTAGAGAATTGTTCAAACCTAAATGTCTCGCACTGTTGTTCTATAACAGCTCTTATAATATGGAAAGTGGAAATTGATTAAACCCTTAGAAGGAGTTCGACAATTATTACAAAAAAAAAACACAAAGTGAAAGTGGTTTTCAGAGAGTTTTGCTTTGAGTCCAGGTGTTTTTCGATTACGCTCTTACTGCAGGTAATTTTCCTTTTCCACCTATAAAAAGAGCAGGTGCACGACCGCTCGCCCGATGCTGTCTGTCTTGTTATAATCTGACTCGCCTTCTGTAGCCTCGTCTGTCAATAGTCGGCGTCGCCTTCAGCACAATTTAATGACACACTCTGTAACACAACAACAGGGATCAAAACTCAGCCGGAGAGTTTGTCTTTTCTCAGTTCAAATCTGGGTTTGCAAAGCGCACCCCCCCTCCCCCCCCACAGTCGATTCTGCTTGTGGGCTCGTAGTCCTGCTGAGCGCTGACAGGTCTCCACATTCACACCTTTTATTTTAATGTACAGTCGTTCGGTTCAGATCAGAGAACAGCGGCAGCTCCTGACTCAAACAACGGGAACCAGGCGGCGGGTTTGAGTCGTTCCACCTTCAGGGGAACTTTCCTTTTTGTATGTGAGCGTGTGTGCAATATGTTACAGATTATACATAGCATCTGAGGAGAGAAATCCATAATTTAGTTCCTGGGTGCTTCTCTGAATTTTTATGTATATTTCCTTTTTAATCATAACCTTTCATTGGAGCCATATCTGTTGCATCACAGACTGTGTTGGCAGGGGATCCAGACGTGCTCACGCTGGGGAGAGCTGAGTCAGTGTGGTGCTTCTTTATTGCCTCGGGCCAGTTTTGTCTCTCCAGCTAAGCCCTCCGTATCTTTAGGGGGGAAAAGTTCAGTTTGAGCAGAGAGGCAACCTTCGTTCAGTAGGACACGCAGCTAATTTATTTTTCATCATCACTGGATTATATTCAAGGTGGTGTGCCATCTCTGGGAGTTCATGTACTCTGTGATATGAAGGCTTCCTAAACGCACAAAATTGAACTGATGAAGCCGTTTCTGGTCAGTTTATAATCGGGTGTGTGTTTTTCTCCTGACTGTCGGTGTTATGGAAACCACCATGAGCAGAGGTGATGCAGGGTTACACCAACATCCCAGAAAGGTGTTATAGTGCATTTTAAAGCACATGTTGAGTTCATAAATCTCTGAAGTCACGCTGAGCCATCTGATTTGTGATTGAATTTTCCAGATATTAAACTTAGACTCTTAGAACAATAAATTTGTGTCTCTAATTGTCTTTTTCTTTTCTTTTCTTTTTTTTTTTTTTTGAACTGAGACACTTTATTTAAATGAATGGGCTGTTGCGAATTAGACCAGCCATTAGACTTTCAAAATAAAACTTGCCGAGGCTCAAAAACTACATTAAGTTTTGAATGATCTCTGTGTTTGGACAACTTGGTTAGGTTTAGAAAAAGATCATGTTCTGGGTTGAATACCTTTTTAAAATAACAATTATTTCCTTGAAACGATCAACACTGATTATTGGTTTCACATGGGATTCGAACCCCGGTCTCCTGTGTGAGCATCCCGTGTTTGACCCATCCACCCATCTGGTTCTGCACCTTCATACATGCATGCACTTTTAACACCTTGGCGAAGCAGAATGTGACACTGACATGCTATCCTCCGGTGCATTAGCGGGTCTATTACATGGCTCGGTGTGAGACTGGCTTGGTCGACACTGGTCACATAACAAGTTTAACTCCCATGCGACTCCCCCTAAAGTCTATCTGCTTTACCCATATGACTGAAATAACTCTGTGCTGTGGATAGGAAGAACTGACTGGGAGCAGAGTCCCAGTTTCACGCAGGCCTGAGTCACAGGGTCAAACATTGGTTGTAACCCTACATGCTTGAGAACTGTCTGCCTGGATGACAGCGTTTGCCTGAGCACCAATGGTGATCCACTGCTGCCTTGGGGCAACACTGCTGCTTCATTTCATCTCTGTAGCTGCCTGTCTTTCGCCGCTCCAGAATGAGATCAGGCGTGTCTCTCGACTCTGAATATTTGTATCTGTCAAAGCTTCAGATGTCAGAGACGCGATGAAAGATCGCTGAGCGCCAGATTACAGGGATATAGGAAACTGAAGGAAAAAGAAAATGGATTGATTTTGATTCGTTGCTGAGTCTTTACCGGTTGCATTATAACAAATACAGTTAATGTCTGGTATGAACATGTAAACAAATAATTCAGTGTAATTCAATTATCATTATCATCCAGGTGGCTGATGTGGAATGAGCTCTCGGTTGGTTCAGGTTGATGCTGTTGTCTCTGGCAGGAAGGTTTCAAAGTGAACTGTGGGAGTGATGGAGTGACAGACACTTCATATAAAAAAGAAGACAAGTTGACATCTGTTGTACTGTGACAAATCTAACTGTGTCTTGTTTGCTTTTATTGCCTGACCCTCCTTTCTGACAGTCACTTGTCAAAGAGTTTTCATTATTTACACAGTGCACAATCCTGAAATGTCCAGATCCAGAGTCTGATCCAGGACTTACATTTACCTTAATGTTGATCAAGCTGTAGACATTCTGGCAGCCCGTGTGATTTATGAGCTGTGTGATTGAAACAGTGATACTGAAAACTATTAAGTTGATAACTGGAAAATGATCAAGTCAGGTAGAAATAAGATGTAGCACTTTGTTGAGGGTTGGTTCAAAAGATCTTCAGCCTGCAGAGATCATTTTAAACAGACAACAAAAGTTTGACCTGACATCAAGTTACAAAATAAACCCTGTAAAGCCTGAACCATGAAATAATTGAACAAAATTCCAGTTCTTTGAAACTGGAGCCTTTAATTATCCTTCTGAACAAATAGACAAAAAAAAAAAAAAATCAAATATCAATTTCCATATATGAGTTTCAATTTTTATCATTTTTGAGACATCATCATCATTTGAGACTCAAAGTTTCATTTAATTTCATTCAAAAACCTATTAAAACAAAAATATGTAACAAATTGGTCATTATAGTTCCAAACAAGAAGATATTTATATTTTTATTCCACTATTTATTATTGTTATTACTCTGTATAAGCTACTATCTGTATCATGCAGCAGTGAGAAATCCACCAACAGAACTGGCAGGTGGAAGAGGAACACTTCATTTATTCTGGCTCATTTTGATGATGATGTAGTAGCCTCCAAAACTCATGTATCATATTTGAGACGTTCGGTGATATAGGGTTAATTATGTTGATCAGCTTTATTTTACCTAAACCAGATCCACCCAGTAGCAGTATTTCCACTCAGGACATGTGTTGATGGAAGATGATTTCAGAATACTATAATTTTCAATAACAGACTATAATAACTACATGTTTGTGTAATATATGTTAAGTCAGTGAAGATACCATTTGTTCTGCTTTAACTAACACATTAGATTTGTTGAGGGGGACATTTGTGGAGTCCAGCAGTTTCCAATAAGTAACCGACAGCATGTAATAGTATGTTTCCAGGGCAGCTGCCCCAACACGACCGAAACCCTCTGCAAAGTCTCTTTCCAGTCTCGCTTCTGCCGACGAAGCACTTTAGCAAAGTAAGCATGGAGAAGCATTTATCACAGAAATAGCCTTGGCAACGGAAGTAGTCGCCATTTGTCACTATTAAAAGAAAGTGTTTTGGCTTACTGTCTTAGTGTTCTAATGAAGTCAATGAAAGATAGAGGCGTTCTTCAACGGGACAAATCTGCGGTTCAGAAAAGTACGAGTAACAGTGCTGGCATTAGATACTGTTATCTCTTCCTCTCACACCCAAGTTGTTTATGGCCGAATCAGTTTTGCTGCTGATAGTGTTTTCTCTGTAACGTGTAAACTAAGATGGGACAAAATAATAGAAACACCTTTCAATATATATCACAAAAATCTTCGTGTCTTTTTAACCAAAATATTTACTTCTATTTTTGAAGGTGTAAAAATGGCCGGGAACATTATTTTTTTATATTGCACACAGAACAATATCACTGACATCCTGAGGGGGAGACTAAGTAAGACTCATCACATTCCTGGTATGAGTGCCCACAGCATTTCATATCCAGCACCAAGTGTAACAACTGCCCAGACGTAAATGCGAGCGGAAGGCATCCTTCGGCTCTCCCCGAACATAATGTGTGTGGGATTGTAAGAAAAAGTGGGGAAGACGACTCATCAGATCACATTAACGTCTCAATTGTTCAGGGAACCAAGTTTTGTGCTCTGCAGCTTTGTGCATGCAAGCGTTCCCCTCCGATGAATATTATATAAAGAGAATTAAAAAAAATGAAAGATCTCTTAAAAGTGCAGCGTCTCTCTATTCCCAACACAGAAACATATCCGCTGTGGTCTCCAACAGCAAGAGTCATTGTTTCACATGAATAAAAGCACCGTTGTTATTTTACCAACAATAGCTTCTGCACTAGACTGTAAATGTATCTGAGTGGCTAACAAAGGCGCTTTATTCATTCTTCATTATTCGGTCGAGCTATAACCTACGCACGAGGTGTTCTTTGATAATTTAGCACGACTGGCCAGCTGTGTTGTTACTCCCATTTTCATTACATTGCTTCCACCTACACTTCTCTCCTCCCACTCCTTCCCTCAGGGCCTTCAATGATATTACAGTCTTCTCCGGCCTGTGCCGCGCAAAAACAATGTCCTCGCACTGATTTCCCTGACTAACACTCTTCATCTCCTCGGCCTTAGTGCGCAGAGGTGCAGTTCAATTAAGGTCACTGTTCTGATCCATGTGGTGACGTCGCTGAATCTCAACTCGTCTGAAAATATACTCCTAGGAGGAATATTCAACACTAATCTACCTATGCAATTTTCCACATTATTTTTAGGAAATTCAGATTTGTAGGTCAGACAAACTGATGGATATTTATTTGGTATTTTGATAACTGCTGGTAAAAAAGCAGTTACAAGGCATTGGTTGCTTCCTGACCCACCCACAATACAGGAGTGGATAGGCATAGTAAATGATATTCACATTATGGAAGGGATTACTTTCTCCCTTCGCCTTCAGAAAAACACATTTATTAAACTTTGGGCCAAGTGGGTTAAATACGTTAGTCCCTTACAGACAGATGTACTGAATGAATGACCCAGTAATGCTGCTTACATATTTTATTTTTAAATGTTTTAATGGACCTAACAATGAGCCTTGTATTACTTATATTTCATTTCAAGTCTCCCTGGTAGACCCTTTTTTTTTCCTTTTTCTTTTTCTCTCCCCATCTTTCCCAGTTTGTTCAAAGTTTTCAAATATAATGCATTTGACATTCTGAATTTTGTTTTTTGTTTTGTAAACAAAAATTTTAATTGTGAGCGACAGAAGAAGTACAATTGTATGTTATCTGAAAGTAAGCTCTGTATTATCATGTCCTCACAAAACAAAAATAAAAAATGTCAAAAAAAAAAAGAAAGAAAATATACTCCTGCTTCATGCATGTTCAGGGACAAATAAATACAGAGAAAAAAATCTGTTGTTTGTCCCTATTATAACTGCAGAAAAATGCTGATTGAGCACATCTAATGTTTGACAGCCTCATGTCTCCAGTTTGTTGTTTCCTTCCTTGTTGTGTTCACTTCAAATGTCAGCTTCATGATGGGCTTATAATGCCTGAACAAGAGTTTAAAAACAGCTCTGCCGTGCGTTCATCAGTATCGACCCGGAGCTTGTGTTAGCTTCATTAGATGTTGAAGATGCTAATCACCTTGCTGTTTGCTGATCATTGTCTCATAGGTTACTATTCTCTGTTTCGGTTACCTTTAATTAGGGATGAGCCGGATCCTCGTTTCAGACGAATATCCCTTACGGATAAAGCATTTTGGACAAATACGATTATGATACGAGTAAAATCCGTCAATATCTGTGCTCATGCTGAAGGAAAATCCTCATTGTGGAACTGACTGTCTTCGCGCTCTGTGATTGGCCGGTCACACACAGCGCCCGCCCCTCCGTACAGAGACACGTCTCTGCCATAGACTGTATGGTCTCTGCACATCTCTGCATTTGACAAGACAGAGCTGAAAATGGCTCGTGTCACGTCGGTAAATGCCTCCGCTCCGGTCCGATTTTTTTTTTTAACCGTCTGCTTGCTCTGAGTTTGGCTGGTGATATGAAGTCAGTTGAAAAACTTTGCTCGTACTGAACGCGGTGCTTTTGAGACACAGTGAACAAGGCTGACATATTATTTCCCTGTTTGCATCACTGGATGTTTGCATGAATCATGAAGTTCACAGATCATTAAAAATAAACAGTCTCACAGACCATTTACACACAAACACACATATAGCTGAACACACAAAGTAGTCTATATTAATATTTTTATTGTATGTGGCTGCATGCAGTATCTGACACTTTCTCTCTGCAGTTCATGAAAATAATATTATAAATATTATTGAGATATACTGTATATAAGCTTTGAATACAGTTTATTAGCAACTTCTGATCAATCCATATCAATTTCAGACTTAAAATAATGTACAGTTTTAAGCCTCACCCATTTCTGCACTCATTTCCGGTTTAGGCCCCGCCCACTCCGAATACAGATACAGATACAGATAATGTAGATGGTTAAACAGATACAGATAGTGGTGTACTCGCTCATCCCTACCTTTAATGTTACAACACTGAGAACTCATGTAGAAAAGTAGGAAACTGAGCACGAGGGGGATCTTGTCCATGCATTTTTCACATGATACTGTGGCCAAATGATTAAATTTGTAAAATATAAATTGCACTGCTGCAGATAAGATCTCAGGTCATTTCGCACAAAGCGCTCATCACCACACTTTTCCCACAACGATCCGCGTCCAGGACACCTCGACACATCCCATCTTCAAGTCCATCATCTCATCTCCATTCACTCAGCTTCAATTATTAAATGCAAATCGTTTAAGCCAGTGGCAGAGATAATGGAAGATGATCCGAGAAGACACTGAATTATCAATAATCTAATCTGTGGATGTGTCCCTGGTTGCATTACTGCTGCGCCTTTGTACAGTCAACTGAACCTGCTTTGATCATGAGACAGTTTTTACATCTTTATATCCTGTATCAAAGAGGTACATAGTGAAAAAGGACAAAGAGCTGATGGAAAAATTAAAACTGAATGAAGCGGCTCCTGAATGTTAGAAAGTAGGGATGAGCTGGATACTCATTTCAGATGAGTATCCGTTACGGATAAAGCATTTTTGACAAATACGATTATGATACGAGTAAAATCCGTCAATATCTGTGCTCGTGCTGAAGGAAAATCCTCATTGTGGAACTGACTGTCTTCACGCTCTGTGATTGGCCAGTCACACACAGCGCCCGCCCCTCCCTACACAGAGACGTCTCTGCCCTAGACTGTATGGTCTCTGCACGTCTCTCCCAACATACGCACTGTGCATTTGACAAGACAGAGCTGAAAACGGCTCGCGTTGCATCGGCCAATGCTTCCGCTCGGGTCGGATTTTTTTTTTTTTTTTTTTAACGTCTGCTTGCTCTTAGTTTGGCTGGTGATATGAAGTCAGTTGAAAAACTTTGCTCGTACTGAACGCGGTGCTTTTGAGAAGAATACAGTGAACAAGGCTGACATATTATTTCCCCGTTTGTCATCACTGGATGATTGCATGAATCATTAAAAAATAAACAGTCTTTAAAAAATAAACAGTCTTATAGACCACTTACACACATATAGCTGAACACACAAAGTAGCTCATATTAATATTGTTATTGTATGTGGCTGCATGCAGTATCTGACACTTTCTCTCTGCAGTTCATAAAATAATATTATAAATATTATTGAGATATACTGTATATAGGCTTTGAATACAGTAGATTAGCGACTTCTGATCAATCCGTATCAATTTCAGACTTAAAATAATGTACCGTTTTAAGCCCCACCCATTTCTGCACTCACTTCCGGTTCAGGCACCGCCCACTGCCGAGTACAGATACAGATAATGTAGATGGTTGAACAGATACAGATAGTGGTGTACTCGCTCATCCCTATTAGAAAGCAGGCCACTGTTGCATCGTCTGAGTGCTTCCTCCTTCTTCCAAAAAGCCACAGAACATTAGTGAAACGCTGATTAAAATGGCAGAAATAACGTGCAGACCTCAGGTGGCTGACAAATGTAAGATTGTGTCACTGTTTAATAACACGGCGGAGGACAGAATCGACAGAATGGGACAGGAAGAGATGAGAAAAACTCTGCCATAATCAGAAACTATTAGAAGAGATGACAGATGAGTTTGTGATAAAGACGTTTTATGGAGGAGATATTCATCCTGTACAACCAGAGGCGGATGTTCGGAGACAGCAGAGAACAGTAAGAATCAAGTGGTGAATGGAAACCTACAGTTTTCCAGGATTTGCGTCGCTGCGAGACTCGCACTCGCACGCAACACCACATCCATCTGGCCACCGGCCACAACACACCTGTCAGAGTCGGCTTTCAGCCCTGCGGCCGCCATCAAAACAAAGGCACGCAACGAGCTTGATGTAGACGATGACGTGCGTTTGGCGATCGGCGAAATCACACCTGACATCCCATCACAGGCTCAGAGCGCTCTTCAGAAGCCTCAATGCTCGGACTGAAACTAATGTACGACAGTGGAATCAAAAGAAAATTAGACCTCGTTCTGTGCTGCTACAATCAAACATGAAATATCATACTTCTCCATTCACAATATCTATTTTTAAGCTTTTACTCCAAATGTGAATCACGTCCAATTTTTTTTAAACAATTTCTCGAAAAAGCCCCTTGATGATTAATTAATTCCTATCGCCGTCGTGAGTAGGCAGGTGCACGACCTTATCAAAACAACCGAGCCGTCTTTGTGTCTCTGAATGACGCGTCGGTCCACAGTCTGAAACAGTGCAGTTGTTAAGGAAGGAAAAAAAAAAGAGAAGAAGAAGAATACCTCTGCCCACATATCTATCAGGACATGAAGTATATGCAAAACAAGAGCTTGATCCAGATGACTAATTTCTCCCCTCCGTTCCAGAAGTCAATGCCTACTTATTTGTTTGTCATGTTTACGGCAGCCTTGACGACTAATAACTTTCCGTGGGAGTCTCTGGTGGGTGGTAATCCGCGCCGGCAGATCGGCCAGCCATATGTTCTTTGATTATTGAAGGTGATGTGTGAGAACGCTGTCAGCCCGCTGCGTCGCGTTATCTGAAGTAGACACGCGGGTCAAGGCTCACAACCGAAGCCCCCGACACATGCTAATGAACTTATCTCATCAAATATGCATGGAGCCCTCCCAGGGCCGTACAGTGGCAGAGGCGTGATTTCGCAGGAATTATGGGAACAGTCATTTTCCATTATGTCAACGCTAAATGAGGAGTGACCTGCGGGGAGAGGCGTGTCTGACCCGTGTCGAGATAGTTCCTGCCAATTTTTGCACGGAGAACTTTGCAGATCGGTTTTGACTTTTAAGATACCGCGGTGACAGAGAGAATAAATGGATCCGGGTGCGCGGCGTAACCTTGTTGAAGTAATCTCCCTCCGAAGCCGATGTTCCAAGTCTGTATAATTAATCAAAGACAATGATGTCAATGAGGGCTCCGGTTATGAAATTAGAGGCGCGCTGTCTTCCATTACTGTACAGCTTATAAGTACATTAGGAGAGAGAGAGGAACAATAAACCAGGTGCGGAAACCATTAGATCCATTCTTCATTTGAACCATTTGCGGTTGCCGTCTCTTGTTTTTCGGCGCAATTAAGTGTCTCGTAACAAGGCCGGCGCTGAATGCTCCGGCGTTGATGTGGCTCACAAACAAGGTGTGAACATCAACAGTGCAATAGCTGTTTGCTCAATAATGAATGAGGCTTAACAAATTAGGTCGGTCGTGCAATATTTCTTTTCTTTTATGTGCTCGAGGCCGCGCGATGAATGATGGTTCAATTACACAATCAAGTTTCAGTCGGGTTAATTATGAGAATGTTTGACCAACGTGATCTACTCGTTCATAAGTCACAAGGTGGAGAGTGACCCAGTTGAGCTAAATGGACTATTGTGATGCTGTTTCATTATATAATCACTGGTTTCTGATGTTTTTATGAAAGCACTGATAATAAATATGACTGATTCAGTATCTGCGTTTCCTTTTGACTGTGTTCAAGAATGATGGATGTACGACACTAATGGTGCAGATTTCAAGGCTTGATGTGATTATAAAACGATCATCGATGCATCTTAATAAATCAAAATTTTTTGGTTTCCACACAGGATTCATTTTTTTCCCAGTGTAACTATTTCCTTCTTACTTTCTTCTTCTGGCTGGCAGCAACTACCACCGGCTGTTTTTCCTCGAGGTGGAAACATGAAATATGCTTCATTCTCTTCCCAAAAATATTTTAATCCAGACACAACTTGCATAAAGTGTGGCTCCGGTCCAGTTCTCTTTTTCCCTTCAACTTCATAAAAGCCCCAAAATTCTTACTCTAGCTTTTCGAGCCAGGGGGGCGGTTGGATTTTATCCATCCTCGTTTGCTCAGCTATCGTCACGGAAACCCAAGAACTAACATAAACACAACGCACAAGTTTACATCATCCAGTTGGTTGAGTCATAAGAAAAGTAGAGCCTGGTTTTTCAGAATTATTGCAGGTGATCATACTGTTCAGAATTGGCTGATTATTGACTTTTCTGCATCAAGATATAACCCATAATAAGACAGAATCAACCATCCACCCCTACAGCAAACATACTGTGTTTTCAGACTGAGACTCAAATTGACTATTATTAGTGCATAAACAAGTGATTGAGTCGTTTTAAAGCAGGTGCTGAAAAATAAAGCCCTCAGAACATTTTCTTTTCCTGACTAACAACAAAGTCAGTCATTGGATAAAAGAGCATATTAACTATTCAATTGCGTGTCTGTGCTGGATTATATGTGCGTAATCTTCTGCACGAGTTGCCTCTTTCACAGAATGCACGTCTGTCAAATGACACGCCGCGGCAGGCGGAACAATCTCCTGTGGCCGCCGCCTGTCAAATCTGTTGTGCTCCTCGCAGGAGTGACGCCTGAGAGAAAGCAAAGTATCTTAAAGAAATGACGGCGAGCGTGCCGCCTCGCGCTGACACCTCGCACAGTGCAAGTGTCAATTTAAAGCAGCCGACGCATCTCGCTACTGATGTAACGACTGCACTGTTTTTTTTTTTCATTCCTGCACCTTTTTGATCGGTTTGATTAAAATTACCAAGACGTGGTTTGTGAAGCAAAACATAAAAGCTAATCAGCAGCCTCTCATTAACGTGTCATTAAATAATACATGACTTTCAACCTCAAGGAACTGTAGGAACACTAAGAGGTCGGTGGCCTGTAATTGACAGCAGAAATAGACTCACGGTTTTCACTGCGGAGACATGTCGTCGAGCTAATTAGAGCATACATCCAGGTCTGGTATAGAGGTGATCTGTCGCCAGGAAAATAACTGTAACACTTATTTTCATGATTGAGAATGCGGCTGTGATCGTTCATCATCGAGCTGTTAAAAACTAAAGCAGGTGGAAGGCTATTAGCAAGTCGTTGGTATTCATGAACAACAAGCTATTAGCACCACAAACCCACTGTGATGACCAAGCTACGAGAGCCGGGCTAATCAGAATAATAACGCCGCATCGTTAATGTAAGTAATGCAGGTAATTCAGCCAAAAAGCAAACCTCCTAACGATGTATTTGTCGTCTTTCCTCCAGGTGATGAGCTCCATAAATCTCTGAGTGGGATCCTGACCGGCCCAGGGAATCTGCTGTTTGCGGTTTTGCCACACCTGGCGCAGGCCTCGCCACTTTCCCCCCGTGACCACCTCCACAAGTGATTTCAGCGTGGCTCAGCTCTCAAAGTCACTGGACTTCAAACTTGGGGACCTGAACCTCACAGATCGCCAATGCTAACAAGGAACTGCCTGCTGCTGTTCCTTTGGATTCTTGTCGACGAGGTCTTTTCTTTGCGTCCGCCTTCGCCGCCGCTGGGACGGAGCAGGACGGGCAGGGAGCGCGCCAGGAGCTTGGTGGGCCCGATGAGGAATGGGGCGGCTGGATTTCAACGGGTCAAGAGGGGCTGGGTGTGGAACCAGTTCTTTGTGCTGGAGGAGTACATGGGGTCAGACCCGCAGTACGTGGGCAAGGTAAAAAGCCTTATTTTTCCAGTTTTTTATGGCGCGGCAGAAGTCATAAATCACGTAGTAAGGAGCTTGGGAGAAATTGAATTGGTGGTAAATGGAGGGAGCAACAGAACGTGAGGGAGATAAAGTAGGAGAGAGGGAGCAGAAGGAAGGAAAGAAGAGTCATGTAGAGTAAAACTAATCTGGTTTCAGCTGAAGAATATCTGCAAAATAAAACATCGCAACGTCTTCATTTCTTATAAATACATGTTTAAAGCGCAGCGTTGTCCATGTTGACAAAACACTTGTACATACAAACACGTCTACTCACCAAGATCCCATTTTCATTTTGTCCCTGAAGCCTCACCATTTTAATCTAATAATGCACTTGTTGTAAATCTGTCTCTGCTTGTTTGTGTTTTAAGATATAAATGGTCTCGGGCACAGAGAGAAAATCTATACATGCTAATGGAGCTGTGGCCACGTTGCTATGTTGGAGCGGACAGACACACATGACATTGAAGTGGTTAGACAATCGATGGCATGGTGGAAATAAATTTAAATTACGGCCCCTGTTAAGCCGTCAGAACATCATAGTTATGAGCCGGGGGAAGACACTGACGGCAATAAAAAAGAGGCAGCGCGGAGACCCGGTAGCTCGAGCTAAATCCAGGCTGAGACACACACACACACACACACACACACACACACACACACACACACACACACACACATCCCGTGAGACACACTTTCTCTGCGTCCCGCCTCAAACCTTGGCCATTTCTGTTTTAGTATAGGATTTTTTATCCTCTGCTGTGGCTTAAGACGTTCGTAAGTAAACTCTGTGGGGGTTTAAGGCTAAAGTTGTAATTTGGCACTCCTAGCTTACATAGGATAATAGTAAGACTGACTTATCTGCCCCAGTGCCGCCGCAATCAGCCCTGACAAGCCGTGCTGTTTGTGGAAGTCTCCCGGGCTGAAAGCAGGGGGAGGGGGGGGTGGCTGTCTGCTGCACTCCTAAGTCACTTAATCCCGGGCCGCTGCACTGCTTCAAAATAATTGACTGATTCTTTGCCATATGAAAAGCATTTGGAGATGAGATCATCAGACCTTTGTCGGGACAATCTGAAGAGAAAAAGCTTTAGACGACTGTAGCGGCAGCCGGATAAAAAGTTGAACACATAATTCCTGCAGACGGGCAGGACGGGGTGTTAGCAACGTGTCACATCTCTGTAAAGGTAACAGTTTTGTTTTCAAGGTGCATAAATGAACTCTAATGGACCGTGCGTCTTAGTGCAATGAACGCTCATCCCATAATACATCAACGCCTAATTGTGGTAATGTCTTCACTCCAGAGAGTAAACATGATTTCCACTCAGTGACCTGCACAGTGCCGGGCCGATGGTGGCTCCGGCAACTGTCGCTTTCTTCTCACTGAAGTAATAATCAACACCTTTATAGCTCTCTTACTTTGCATTGACGAACATAATGTAAGGTTATGACAACGATTATGTTTGCTTAAAAGGTCACTGTTTCATCTTGTGGTTAATCAGCACAGGGAGAGTGTTGTGCTTGATTGTTGTCTTCATCCATCTTTAAACACCTGTATATATATATATATATTTATAACTGTCCATGGCAACTATCTCATTGCTAATTTCTTTGCTATAACGTGGTAATTGTTCACTATGGTAACCTGTGGCTTCAGAAAAAAACAAGCTCCACGCTGGATTTCATGATGTATGAGGATGGTGCGTGTCTGGAGAGAGGCAGAGCGAGCGAGTCGATGCAGCTGTAGGGCGTTGTTTCTGCACAATTGGTTTCAAAGGGGAAGCCGGTCAACATCTCAAACGCCATGCACGTACGGCTTATTGTCTCCTGATCAGCTGTTCATCCGAATGCACAGAACAGATACATGTGACTGAAGGACATGAAGTAGTGGATTACTTTTCTCTCTCGTGTCCTCCTTACTTTTTACTTTTGGCACTTTTTGGGCTCGGCTTAAGATAAGATAAGATAAGATAAGATTTATTCGTCCCACAGTGGGGAAATTCACAAATTCACTTAGCAGAGATGTTTAATGAGATCTGCACACGTGTGCTTACGAGCTAGATATCATATTAAATTTGATATATTTAAATATACAGATAGGCAATCTGAGACCCTGAGCACTGCCCCTAAATGATGATGAATCAAATCATCAATCCCAGAACCCAAAACTCAAAACTTAGTGTGAAGAGAATAGAGAGCGATGGAAAGTTTGGCCCAATATGAGACCTGATATTTGTGAAGGATGTGAGGTCTCATTTGTTGGAAATCATTATTTGCACATGCTGGCACAATATGAGATAACTATTGCTTTTCTCATTCAGTCTTTTTTACGAAGCAGCAAAATGGCGTGGAAGTTAAACAGGTTAAATATTAGATTGTAAATTGAAAAAGCAGGTGAAAAAGTCGGTGCTCATTTATCTTCAAGGCCTTGTTAGCTGCTCTTTAACTCCGAGATCTTTGGATCAATATAAAAAGGCTCCATCAAGCTTTTAGCTTCTATTTTGCCTCCTGGTGCAATTAAACCAACAAAAGACGACACTATGATTCAGAAATGCTTCATTCTTCCATTGATGTGGAAACCTTGTTGAAATTGTGTGCCACTTTTTTTTTTTTTTTTTTTTTTGGACCATGCCAGCATTAATACAATCCATTTCAACAGTGTTGTGTTAAACGCATCACTGCCAGCTGTAATTACAACAGCCAAATCACGACTAATTAGCACTGTCCATTGAAATTCACATAATCCACGTTGCTGACAAGATGTGCTAATTTCGTCAGTTGTGACAGACGCAGGACGGAAGATAACGGCGGGAGGAGGACGAGCTGATGGCGGCGAGTCGGAGCGCCGGTGTTACGGATCGGCTGGTTGCCATATTAACTGGTGACGTTTGGCTGAGCGCACCAGCGGTCGCTTGTAGTGACGGCAGATGTTCGGAAGCGACGCGATAACACCGAGTCGTCCCCGTGAATTCCTAATTGTTTTCTTATTCATTAAAATTTCAAAACGTGCTCATCCGATTCTTCGCTGAACCTATACCAACCACGGGAAGCATTCAGCACATCACCATCCATCACCATACCACAAAAATAATTATCTAATGCTACTTGATACTAATCCGTTTCACCATGAAACCGCTGTGCAGAGGAGTCTCGAAGCGCCTGTCTGGAATGAATAATACAGCCAGGTCAGCATGGAAGCACTCTGGAGCTTGCAACACATCATCTCAGGCGTCTCGACATATCCAACTTTAAATATATTGCACATGGTGGACGCAGTTCTAAAAACATATCTCATGGAGTGAAAGTACTTCCTCATACTGCATCTTCCAACCTGAACACACTGGCTGACACAAATACTGCTATCAGAGGTAGTATTTACTTCACGCCTTCTCTTCGCCGCCATCACGAGTCACAGGTGAACGTCAGCGTTGTGCAGAGACAGACTAAAAAAAAAATCCATCTTTACTTGCTGTTTGGTCTATTTTAGATTAATGAGTGCAAGCAAAGCAGCATTTTTTTTTTTTATCTTTCTTTCTGCGACACCAGTTGAAAAATATGCCATGTCTGCATTTCCACTTGTTTTGGTGTATGACTGGAAAATAAAAGAACTCAGACTCAGGCTCTTGAAACATTTAACGCATGCGACCTAATTTTAGGACAAAAACTGACGGAGGAAAAACAAAAACTACAGCGAGATATCCATATTGATTTAACACACTCTATACTAATATTTAGAAGCCATGTAGTCGTGTGTGAGCGGCTTCCTGCCAGAAACCTGAAGGGAATGTAAGAAAACCTACACTGACAACTGAGAGCTGCACCTACTTACTTAATTATCCTCTTTGCTCCCCGAGGTGCAAATAAGGTCACGAAGAGATTCAGCATGGTCGTTTACTGCTGGTCCCGAGTGTTGGCGCTGAAATGGGAGCAGCTCGTCTGGAGCCTTGCTCAAAGGCAACCGAGCCGCCGTTGTTTAGAAAAAGGATTATTAAATTTTTACATGAAGTCTCAAGAGTCTCTGGGCCAAGACGAGATCTCGGAGGGAAATCCACCTGCTACTTAGAGTGAATCAAATTTAGTTTTCAAATAGTACAATAGAGGTATTAATACCACACTGGCCCTGTGGTATAAATAAAAAGCAGTGCTGAGGATATGTTTCAAAAAATGGTTTTATACCACTTAGTTCAAGTTTATTATGCGGCTGCTCTTCTGAAACCTGCTCCAACTCCCAAGATTCAAAGCCATTAACGAAAAAAAATAAAGACAAATAACAACAATCCATTATGATTTTATTACTGTCTCCCGCCACAGTTTTTTTAAAAAGACAAGAACAATTATCCTGTCACTTGAGGAACAAAAAGAACCAGTCGACAATCGCTTTGAGCACCAGCTTTTCACCAAATCACACAAACATTCATGACGAGAAACAGTCGACAATCTTCCTCTGCAGATTAGCAATTAAAGCCCAGAGGCTTTAAGAGGGTTGAAACAACAGCCCTGTGCGCTCACAATTAGAGGATGCCCAGGCCTCTCCTCAGCTGAGCAGAGATTATCGGCGAGAAAAATCTGCCATTAGCGGCTGTGGCTGTATATCAAGCTGAGCCGCTTCCTCTCACTCTCTATTAAACTCTCCGCTGAGTTCAGCACCTATTCTGCAGCATTTCCTTCTTGCATCATGGCACTTTCCATTTCAGCACATCGGTCATGAATTTCTGTTTGACACATTTTTACCCAGAATTATAGTAATGTGGCCATTCAGAATCCACTTAAGGGAACCGCGCCTGTGGTTCGGAGGCGTGATCAATATAATGGCTGCTTACTGGCGGCGCAGGTGTAATCAAAAGCAACACGACTGTCAGGTTTTCCATCAGGAGCGACGCTGGGATTTTCTCACCAGATGTGACAATTTTACATTAATGTAGCACACAGTGTGACACCGTGATGTAAGTGGGAGAAATTTGGAGCACTGGGGGGGGAAAAAAAAAAAAAAAAAAAAAGCACTGCTACTTTAGCCATTGTCTAATAATTTATAGTGACTTTATCTGGTGACAGCACAATGCACAGAAAGGCTCCGATATATATATGTGAGAAAATAAGTTTTGTATATGTGAGAGATAGAGAGATAGGAGGGAGCAGGGGAAATTGGAAAACAGCAAGGGAAGCTGGGAGCGTTTGTACAGAGTCCGCTCCTTTTATCCTCCGCAATCTCACGGAGGAGTGATTGGACCCGTGAAGGAACCACCTGGTCTCGGAAAAGTTTCAAAAAAAATATACGTCAGAGAGACTCGGCTGCGATACCTCCCACAGAACGCCAGACGCAAGCATGTTGTCTTTTCATGTTCGGTAATTCATGGGAACATGTGAGCAATGTGCGAGACTCCCTCCAGGGGGCTGAACAAATTATACACTTGGCAAGAAAAATGCAGTGAGGGAATCTGTTTCAGAAAAAAAAAAAGGCTCAGAAAGCAGACATCACACCCCCCCGACGCACTGAAGGTTAAAGAGAAACCCGATCAATTTAGATACAGTCACACTCAGGAACTATAAAAGGAACAGGAGAAGAAAAAAAAAAGTTTCTCCGAGCATGTGATGGCACGCGGTGACACGCTCCGACACCCCGTTTCTCACGCTCACAGACAAAAGGTCACTCATTTAAATACAAGTCAATAAAGCACTTTTGCCAGAAAAGGGCAGCCCCCGTTTCTCCTACAACTTGTTTATTCCCTCGCTTCCCGCTTGACAACCACTGACCATCCTTCTTTTTATTGATGGCTCTTCCTCGCCGTCCCACCCCGCACCTGGCCCAGATTTATCACCGACGCCGAGCTCGCAATTTAATCTTTCAATGAGGACCTATAAGGGGGGGGGACATAAAACCCTTTTGAACAAGACGTATGCAGCCGCCACAACAAAGACAGATCCCATCATCGGACCATATGAAATTTACCAGCCTTAGCCGCGATAGCGTTTTCCACGTTGTTAAATATGCTTCAGTTTAAATGCTTTGGAATTCAGCTGTAAAATGCTTGAAAACCTGAGGAGGCTCGTATAAGAAGCAGCAAACCTGTTTACACACTGTGATGATGATGGCGGCCGCTGTAAAAGACTTCGGCAGGAGTTAACTGCAGGCCGGCGGTTAATTAACGTCGACTCTGAAATCACAGGCTGTTTGCATGCGGAGGTCTGTTCAGTGACCTGCAGCTGAGCCTGAGCCAAGCGCCACACAGTCATATGGATCTATACTAAACTATACTATCTATACTAATAAAGGCTTATCTTATCTTATCTTATACATGTGATCCATAAAGCAGGTCGACGCAGTAACAGACAATACTGCAATCACTGAGATGAAGACCGTGGGACACAAGTGGACGACCCTTGACTCTAGTGTTAATACTAGGGATGAGCCGGATACTCGTATCCGTTACGGATAAAGCATTTTTGACGAATACGATCATGATACGAGTAAAATCCGTCAATATCTGTGCTCGTGCTGAAGGAAAATCCTCATTGTGGAACTGACTGTCTTCGCGCTCTGTGATTGGCCAGTTACACACAGCGCCCGCCCCTCCCTACACAGACACGTCTCTGCACGTCTCTCCCAACATACGCGCGGTGCATTTGACAAGACAGAGCTGAAAACGGCTCGCGTCGCGTCGGTAAATGCCTCTGCTCCGGTCCGATTTTTATTAACCGTCTGCTTGCTCTGAGTTTGGCTGGTGATATGAAGTCAATTGAAAAACTTTGCTCGTACTGAACGCGGTGCTTTTGAGAAGAATACAGTGAACAAGGCTGACATATTATTTCCCTGTTTGCCATCACTGGATGTTTGCATGAATCATGAAGTTCACTCAGATCATTAAAAAATAAACAGTCTCACAGACCATTTACACACATACACACATATAGCTGAACACACAAAGTAGCCTATATTAATATTTTTATTGTATGTGGCTGCATGCAGTATCTGACACTTTCTCTCTGCAGTTCATGAAAATAATATTATAAATATTATTGAGATATACTGTATATAGGCTTTGAATACAGTAGATTAGCAACTGCTGATCAATCATATTAATTTCAGACTTAAACTAATGTACCGTTTTAAGCCTCACCCATTTCTGCACTCACTTCCGGTTTAGGCCCCGCCCACTCCGAATATGGATACAGATACAGATAATGTAGATGGTTAAACAGATACAGATACAGACAGTGGTGTACTCGCTCATCCCTGGTTAATACAGTTATTTAATAACAGGAGTGGAACATATAGGAAATCAGAAGTTTATGTGAAACGTCTCCTTTAAAAGATCTTATCTCTGAATCAATCCAGGAATTTGTTGACCAGGTAATTCACCGTCAAACACCGAGTAATTTGAACGGATCGCTTTCCCGAACGTTATGCACGACTCAGCCGCTCATTAGCACATATTAAGAGTTGGAGGGCATTCATGATTGTATGTTGATGATGAATGTTGAGAGGAATGTCTGAAGAGAACAGCTGAAATAAAAGCTAATGATGCCATTCATCTGTCCTGCCAAAGTCATATATTTCATATATTTTGTCCTCATGGGTAATGGACTTTTTCCCCTGAATTGCCTGGATCATATTTCCAAACGGCGTGCTAATGCTCCAATCAGTATCACTTACGACCCCGGTCAACATTCTCCATTTGCTCCTTGACGTTGACGGGCGATACTGCTGTGATTCTGGGTAGAAAATTGCATTCTGCATGTTGTATCAATATCACTATACTGTTTAATCAAGTGTGATATGAGAAAAGGGAATCAAGCCTTAACCCCCGCTCCCGAAGATCAATAACAATCGTGTACATTAATGTGGTACGTCAGAAATCATCCTTACACCATGTCATTGGCTGAAAAAGATGAGCTCATATGAAAACATGATTTTTTTTTTTGGAAACTTTTAGTGATTTGTGATGAAGCTGCTACTTGTTGCATCCTCGTATCGAAGGTAAAAATGATATCGACGACCACAGTTACAACACTCTCTCTCTCTCTCTCTCTCTCTCCTGTGCATGCTCTCTATAGCTGCATATCTACAAGCAGCTTCCTGTGTGTGTGTGTGTGTGTGTGTGTGTGTGTGTGCATTTTCTTCCCTCCATCCCTATTACCTGACTGAGGCATGACACAGCCCCAGATAGCGAGCTCCGAGCTGTCAGCCGCAAAGAAATGGCTCGCCAGCCAATATCGATCAGCTATAATAAGCCTGCAGCATTTGACACAGTGTTTTCATTCCATCAGCGGCTCGCCGGTGCACCGACTTACCCGCGGAAACTCACCGCGCGACCGGCAGCGCTGATGTGATGCGACGCCACACCGGCCCTGACAGTGCACCAACTCTGAGCCACCTACTTCCACGCCGCCATGCCAGCACGGCGCCGGCGTGTCATCTCGCTGCTCGGGCTGGTAGGACGGAGGTTGAACGGATTGAAGGGAGGTTTCAGAGCCAATAATGAACAGAGGCATAAAAATAAATTCGAGGCAGCAGGAGGCCGGGGATGCATACAAAGCACAGATGGATACGCCATGATTTACACTGATTAACAGCAGTTTGAATTCTGATCTATATAAATAATGTGTCTTTCTGAAAACATAACTCACCATTAAATACGGATCAGAATTTATTCAGCAGGTATCATAAATCTACAATAAATCACCTCATGGCATCAGTAAGATGACGTGTTTATAATGTATACATATACACATATATACATAGCAATATCTCCCTGTATACATTATATGTATACAGGCGGGGGGGATATTGCTCCTGCAGGCTGAGACACGTGTTCATGTTTGTGAGCCAGATGAGAAGAACTTAGCAGGAAAGCGAAGCGGTTCAAAGTCCGTGGGTCTCGTGTTGTGTGGCGGCCGCCGTCTGGCTCAGCGTGAGCGTCTGCCCCGGCCCACGACACACCGCTGCTTCGGCTCTATTATCTCGGCCAGACGCGAACCCGGAGAGGAGCAGACATCCGGTCATATGTGTGTATGTGTCCACAGCTGATCCTTCATCCTGCCGGAGCCGTCAGTCTGATGTTGGTGCACACGTTTACGACTGTATGTTCGAGGAGCTGCAGTGATTCACAGTTTTTGAAAGAGCTCTTTTATTGACTGCTCTGCATTGGCTGCTGACTCCTCTTTAACCGGCCTGCAAGTGATCAACAACTGCTTCAGCTCGGAATCTTGTTTTCAGTAGAGACAACAAAGCAAATGCACAGAGCTCATACTGAGTCTGTTGCAGGACACGTTTGGCTTCGTCTGATCTAAAGTTTGAGCATCTGCAGATTTATTCCACTGGAGTTTATCTTCATCAGCGTCTTGACAGCAAGCCTGGCGGAGATCGGCACTATATGATGTTTTCTAGTTCAGGATTTGGTTGGATGTGTCAAAATTAGATCTCGAACTAGGCAGCAAGTAGCAGAACAATGTAAAGATATAGAAAACAAATTTCTCCCTTTTTCAGATTGTTTCTCAAAGGAGAGGGCAGCCATGTTTGCTGTGGCAGACAGAAAAACTTAATTTCTGTTGGCCTTGATAATTTAAGATAAGATAAGATAAGATAAGGGGAAATTTGGGTGTTGCAGCAGCACAAGCATCCAATCAGGTAGAAGTATACAGTATAAAAAACTATATATTAAAAAAGGGTATATACAAGGTATATACAACTTAGTATATAAGTAACAACAAAGTACAAGTGGAACCTAAAGTGTCTTAGTGAAGATAAAGTGACAACATCAAATTACAAAACAGCAGCAAATGTAGGTGGTGCAATATGAGAGATAAGATAATGGCATAATGAATATATCTATCTATCTATATAAGAAGAGGTATGTACAACTGGAGTTCAAATGGCAGATCCAAACTGACAATACAGTTCCAACAATTTGCACTGATATTTAACTCCACTTAAAGTCGAGAAGAGCAAGTTCACACCAACCCTTTTCAGAATGTTTACCGACTCGTAAATGTACTCGCCGGCGCAAGGTTTCGAGGAACAATGTTGGCTCGCTATCAGCAAAGAGTGGCGTCTTCCATATGCATTCCTGAGACGAGCTCCGCGTAATCCTGGTTGCAGAAATCCAATTACAGCATTTTCTACAGAGGTTGGTTACATTCTCCTCTGAAATCACTCAAATTAATCAATATGCAGGTTTACTGCATAACCAATGTGTGTGTGTGTGTGGTGCTGCAAATCCTGAAAGTAACAGAGAACTCCACCTTCTCCTCGAGCCAAGAATTCCCTGTGAGGCACAATGAGCAGCCTGAGCGTGTGAATATTCCACAGTCGGGCGCCGATTTTTCCCAATTTGTGTCACAGTTACGTGGCTTCGCTCATTAGCAGAATTATGCACTGATAGGACATAAGTAATGGACCTGATAGTATTTGTTTTGATCTGCATTGCCTCAACTGTTTCACACAGAAAGATTGCATCATGGTCACAGTGAACGTTGTGGAAATTATAGGTCACAGCTTTGAACGCTGCAGTTTCTAATGCATGTTTATGAAAGGTTATAACTTGAATAAATGAGGTGAAGAAAAACTCTGACCTGCTTCATGATCATCAGTTTGACAACTGTCTAATATGTAGGTGTTGTTTTACAGTTGAAGTTGAGAAATCAATCAAGAGAGGAAGACTCATGAACACAAACATGATTATTCAAGCAGATGGCGATGGCGTCTTATTCCAGCTCCTCGCGCTACCTGTGTCTTTTTATAGCCGCTGTGTCAACTGGTACTCGGAGCAGAACGTCTTGCTAATCATGCTTATCATGAAGACTGGAGTGTAAAGACGCTGTCGCCGTATCACGGGTCCACGTCTCGTCTGGCTCTGACATTCTGCTTCATGTTAACCGACTGTTTGCCTTCTTCAGATTTACATTATCAGCAATGCCGTGATTTGAATTCTGCACGCAGGCGCTCTGTTTGGCTGCTTCACCAGTTATAAATTGGAAACAACGGCGACAAGAAAGGAACAGACAATTTGTCCTTCTCTTTAGTCAAATCACTTATTTTCCTGTGACAGACTGTTAAGAAGGTTGTGGCTGTGATTCCGCCTCTCGTCGACTGAGCCCGACGGCTGTTTTGTAGCTTAAAAGAAGCTCTTGTCTGCCTCTCTTTTTAATGAATCTTTTTATATAATTGATTACCATTGTTAGAGTAATGGAATTTTTAATTAATATCAGTCAACTTTCACTTATAATTAATGGGGCAATGCGCCTATTCTTTTTATATTTGCATTTGCATTTCTTTTTCATCTTTAATTGCACGCTTCGGAATCGATTTGCAGGTGCCTCTCGCGGGTGCTCGCATTGAATAAACTAAATGTGAAAAATATGCTTCGATATGCTTTTTTTTTTTCTTCTTTTGTTGTCAGTCAAGGGACAGCAGAACGTAAACTCCCCATTAATCATACATGGAAAGTGATAATTTATTCAATGAGGCACAAAAATGTGAGTCAGTATATTAATGTCCAATCCGGCTTCTCTTGATGACAGCGTTTTGTGGTGATGATTATCAGGACTGCAGAGCCTGGTGATTATCAATATCGTGATTAATCAGTGTCACAATCTGAATTTGTGTTGTGCACCAGCTCATATGTTGAAAACTATCCTCTACCTGAGCAGCATAGTGCAATCCAGAACAACCGTCCTGCAACAGACACAGTGTGAAGCTTTACTCCTGAGCATGTGTCAGAAAGATGTCGAATCAGCTCTACAAGCTGCAGACTTCATCTCCAGGTGTTGTAGCGGGTGACAAGTCCAGATGAACAACTTGTAAAATAATGCAATTGTAACCAGAAGCTGTATCATCACAAATTCTCAACCATAATGGAATATTCAGTTTCAGTGTTGCAGGTGATTTGTGTCGGATTGCACAAGACTGGACACAGGTGTTTATCATGTTTCCAGTCAGTGATGCGTTTTCCTCAGCTGGCAAACGACGGCGGACCCGGCTATGACTGGGTGGTTGCACCAGTCTTATCTGCCTCTCTGATCTCGCCGGTGCGCCACAAGGCAAAAAGGAGTAACCGCTTTCATCACGGCTGCAAATGAGATTGTTGTTCACCGCTGATGTCATGTCATCTGTCAGACAGGACGAAAGTGTTTGGAAAAAAGTCTGCAGCTCTGCTAAAACCTTCAGATAATCTAGTGCAAATGATGCCGTGTGAATGGATTGCAAAAGATTACGGGATTACAAAAACAATGGGAAACAAGATGGATAATAAGTGAACAGCTACACAAAACAGCTCGTCTGCTCGTCTGTCACTGTCTGACGAAGTGTTTTATTCAAGACGGGCAAACCTGGAAGCACATGTTTCCTGAGAGCACCTGAGGGCAACAACACTGTTAAACCATGACAGCTCAAACCAAACACTTCCCATTTGGCTCAAATGGAAATGCAATTGTCAGATGATTGCATTTTGTTGGCATTATCTCCGGCTCCTGACGGCAGTCCTCACCCTCGTGTTCGCGCCCCAGTGTCTTTACTTTACAGGTTAATAAATGTTTCAGATAAAAACATGAAAACTCATTCCACTCCAGCTCACTTTTGTTGTTCGGGGTTTAAACACGTACGGCTGGAATCCCAGTGGTTTTGTGCTGGTAATTATTGCTCGACAGCCTCGACTGCAGACCTGCCAGACATGTCATTTCATGCAATCACAGAATGACAGATAACTATGATCATTAATAAGTACTTCACCATTTTTTCTGATGAAGGCACTTTAATTAAAGGGAGGGGGGTAGGGGGGTGGGTGGGGGTCTCTGCCCAGTTGATTTTTCAGGAAGCCGTAACTATTTTCCAACAGAAACCAGATTCAAGAAACACAACAAATACACAACCATTGCCGACAACACTGGCAGGTGCAGCTCAAAGTATTTTCCCAATTTGTCTGATGACAAGGCCCAACAAATAAATGTCCATAGCTAGCAAGAGACATAATGATCATGGCACAGGAACCAGTCATGGCCAACACACAAACAGCAGGTGGGACAAAACCCTGACAAACTGAACATGCAGGAACACATGCACACAGGTAAATGAGTGGTACAGTACATTATGTCATAGGGGGCAAGAAGCACAATAGAATAGAATAATGAACAGAATAATGTTTGACTTTGTCTAGTCCAACGTCTCAGACATGTACCATCCAGTCCATAGCTTCATCTGTGAAAAATATCAGAACGGTCTTTCAACATGTCTCGTACATACCAAATGTTTTTGCTAGTATAACGTGATTTCAAAGATTCACAACAGGTTACAAAAGATGTTTTGTATAATAAAATAAATCATAAACATATTTTGTGCTAAGATCTGTGATCAGGAAATACATTTCAGTTCACATTAAAACACACAGAGGCAAAAAAAGAAAAGCACAGAGCAGCATAAAATATACCATAGAATAAAATAGAAAATAGAATCGTATGTAATTTCTCTACTCTGCATATGTGCACATAAGCACATAAGCTGTGGGGTTCCTCAAGGGACCATTCTTGGATCTCTGATATTTTCATTATACATGTTTCCTTCCCATTTTTCATTGCCTGCCTCAAGAATGTCAAGTGCTGGATGATTAACTTTGACATCACAACACTTACAGATAATATTTACGTTTAGTTAAGTTTGTAAAATTAGCTTAAAATTGGCCAATAGGGGGCACCACACATCTTTATCATATTTCCATATTCAGTATAGTATTTTTGTGGGGCTTTTATTTTATAACTGGGCTTTTTTTTTCCACGTCTAAACCTCGTTGGATCAGGTCCAGATCAAAAGCTTTCAACTTCACAGTCTGTGTCGACAGGAATATTTATTATTTTGTTTTACTGCGTTACATCAGACAACACATGCAAAACATGAAAACCTCCAATAGCTCATTTTGTTCGTCTCTAAATTAATTGTAACTTTGACAAGATAATTTAGTGCGATTTGATTTGGATGAGATCATCAACATGCAATTCCACTCAAAGTCAATAAATTGCAACTTAATGAATTGTCATGCAGCTCTAAACGCACTCAAACACACAGTGAAGCAGAAACAGCTAATGTAACAGCAGCCAGCAGCAGAATAATGAACAAGCTTTTCACCAGGGAGCACAACATAAAACTGAGAAAAGGCAAAGTGGCCTTCAAGCACCACAAAATAAGAATAAAAGAGTCACATCCCTCCTTTTCAAGCCAGAGGACATTCGGTGCAGAGAAACATCCACCTCTGTCCAAAACCCTCACAGTCCATTTCACAGTGGACAGAAGTCAAGTCCTGTAAATGTCCAGATGGAGAACAAGACGTTTGTTCCAGCCACACAACAGAGGAGTGTGTTTCACCTGTCCAGGTGAGCAGCTCCACACTGTGGCGCTGAACTACCTGTTTCCAGGTGATGAAGCTCATTTATCAGCTCCGTGTCTCTGTGCTCGAACAGTTCAAACTAAGTTATTAAACTGGCGGCAAATCATCCTCCAAGGCTCTGTGTTCGTATTCAGGTCGAATTCAATCATTTCACATCTTCACCTTCTTCATCTCAGTTTACCCTCGTCCTCCTCCTGATTCTGAGCAGTTTAACTTTATTACCACTTGTCCATTCTTTCATTTTTCTCTTGTTAGAAACCTGGATATGTTAATAATAAAGTGCTATAAAAAATACTGTATATAGTGATATTGACCATGAAGCTGGTGTGACTTGCTTGTCAATCATGAGCTGAAGTGAATAACTCGTTAAACTTGGGAACTCGTTAAAGTAAAACATGATAAGAATAGAATAATATAATAATACGAAGAATGTGCCCACAAAATGAAGATAGTACAGGATGCATATTCAAAATACTCATTACTTACTTATTATTGCACATATTGGGTTTCAACTGTGGAAATATAAATTCATCTTTTTCACCAAACTTTTCTCTCCAGGTGAAAAAGTTTTACTCGTCGAAACCAAACAATAAAGTGACCTCATCTAGTGCTGAGTGAGGAAAAATATAATGTTTGTAATCTGCTTTGTTTCATTGTCTGGTTCGTGGAGGAGCAGCATGTTATTCACATTATTTATGTGGACAATACATAATCTACATTTCAGATTTTGTGCTCATTGTATAAAATGTTGTGGGACCATGCTGTCACCCAATGAGGGTTATGCACTAAAAAAATAATTGTCATTCATTTGAATAGGAATGAATAATGCACCATGGGTGAGACCATTATAATGCCACGCTATGCATGTGTGAACTGGGCAATTTGCAATGAATCACCAATTACAGCCAGTGTGTTTGTGCTCGTGTCTGCGTGTCAGGGCTCGTTTTGAACCGTAACCTGGAGAGAATTTATAGCTGCATCTCGAATCTCCCTCTCCTCGCCGCGCCTGTCGCTACCACGGCAGCACGCTGGAAAATTGGCCGTGTGCAAATGATAGCTTAATATTCAGCAGCAGGGGTAAAAAAGACTAAATTACAAAAAAAGAAAAAGACAGTTTGAATGTGTGGATTCATTCAGTTAGAAACAAGTGCACAGCAGCTATGCTATGGTTAGAGAAAGATCACGGATATGGGCCATAAAATGTGGTTAAGATGTGGTTTGGGGTTCGGCGACTATAACATTTGGATAAGGTCAGGAAAGATCATGGTTATGCTTAATCAGAACATTAGTCTCAGTGTGTGACGGGAGGCAAACAGCATGAAAGATGGACAACCTCGTCCACCTCACATCCTCCTCTAATGTACACATTTCCTGCATTGGCTCTGAAGCCTGGCTTTGGACATGAATCCTGAATCATACATCAGCCCATCTGGACATAATTCATAGAGATACTGGGCTATATGTTATATGACTGCTTACGTTACATTGACACCTTCACATTCAACCAAAGAAGAATCCATTGTGTTTGAGCAGTGACAGAAAAGGATCCAAAGTCGACCATTAAATGTCGAACTTGAGGAATCTTTGTGCAAGTTATGGAAACGTTTTTCACCGAGAAAAATTAATCCACGTAGCCCAGAGCCTGCAGGTCCTCGAGTTAGCTGGCTCCGCTGTGTGCCTCCGCTCCACAGCTTAAAATAGCTGTTCTTGTCTCCTGGAACAAGGCTGCTGTTTGACACCGTCGCTGGAAATTCCACACCATTGACAAAAAAGACAGAAATCCATATTCCTGTATGGCGACGATCACGTTGCATTAGAGCCTTAAATATTTAGTGGCTGTGAATTGTAGGACTGATCTCCCCAGGGAGGTAAACATAACTATGTCAATAAGCTTTCTGCCACCAGCCCACAATGTGTTTGTCTTGTACAAAGAGCTGCCGAGCGACTCTGGATCTATATTAACAAAGATGTTCTCTGGCTGGAGAGATGTTTTGCAACCGTGCCGAGAATCACGTGGTCGCAGGCCTCCTCTGCCAGGTGAAGGCATTCAGAGGGTGTTTACCTGCAGTTCTCTCCGTCTGATGTTTTCAACTGTCAGAAAAACCTCACACAAGAGAAGGATTTTTGAGCCATGAGTCCACGACGTAGACGTGTAATTGCAGCGAGCAGGATGCATTATTTATGAGAGATTTAGCCTCATTAATCTGTGAAACGTTCTCAAAGTACGATCATTTTATTTTTCTCATGACTTGGTGTTTTGCAGATCTTGGCGGAGACATGGATTTGCTCTTTGATGTGCAGTCACTTTCCTTGACTGTCTTTGTGAGGCAGTGTTCTTTGACAGCTCTTCTCCACTGCTTTCAATGAATCATTATCTGTGCCAATGTTTGCACTCAACCTGCCTTTTTTTCCCCCCCTCTGTCTCTGTCTTTCAGCTGCACACTGACCTCGATAAGGGGGACAGCGCGGTGAAGTACACTCTCTCGGGGGACGGGGCCGGCTCCATTTTCACAATTGACCAAACGACGGGGGACATCCATGCCTTAAGGAGCCTTGACAGGGAGGAGAAGCCTTACTACACCCTTCGCGCCCAGGCTGTTGACATCAACACCAATAGGCCCTTAGAGCCCGAATCAGAATTTGTAATCAAGGTTCAAGACATCAACGACAATGAGCCAAAGTTCCTGGAGGGACCGTATAGAGCCAGCGTCCCTGAGATGTCACCAGTCGGTAAGTGACCATCTGATCAATAAACGTAAAGTATTTTCCTCAATTGATTTGCACTGAAAGCTTTGTTTTCTCCTCTTCAACTTGGAACACAAAAGTTTCAGGAGCATCACAGGTACATCCAGAGGGGGCAAAGCTGCTCACCCCCCAACCCCCCCAACAGACTTTGACATTTCAGAGCGGCAGTTATTCTTGGTGTGCCCCGAGTATATTTCACAGCTCTGTCTTTATACACCCACCCCCCCGACCCTCAGGGAGAACAGATCAAGGTAATTCGCCGGGAGAACGGTTCCTCTTCATGTGAATGGCAATGAAGCCCTCAAAACTCCAAAATCAGCACTCTCTAGAGGACGGGTAGGAAGCAGAGGAGGAACAACAGTCGACGCTCTCAGTTAATAAGCTGCTGTGCAACTGTTTGCTGTAGAATCAGAGGAAGTTTCACCGTTATCAAAAAGCCATCTAGTGTGACCATGGAAGCAGAGTGGAGACATTAGCTCTGAATGAGCTCTAGAAAAACACTCAGAATGAATCAAGCAGACGATTAATTTGATAATTGAGGGAAAATGAATCGCATTATCAATTATCAAGTTAATTCACCAAACGATTTCAAAATGTTACCTTTCTACTACTACTTGCAAAAGTTATTCTAAAGCATCACCTTGGTGTTTAGTTCCTATGAATTATCTCAGACACCCCAACAGTTCTGTCGCTCCCATAAAGCTGTTGGACCCGACAGAGAGATTCAAAAGGAAAATGAAAGCAGCACAGGTGAAGAATCCCCGACTCCAGTATGAGTCATGCCCCAAAAACTCTCATTCCTGCATAATGCAACCAGGTAGCTTCTCTCATTAGACGCCTGCCAAGCGTCCACATCTTTAGAAACTCCACGCATCCAGTTTGTAGCACAGGACGAAAATCATCAGTGAAATAACCATGAAAACATCAGCAGGGTTATTTTCTCAGACTTGGACCTGATACGAGTGTTTTCATAAGGAAGAGTTCTGTTTCTTGTGATGAGCAAAGTGAACGTCATGCAGAGAAATTTCTATATTTTATTTTGTAATATTAAAAAAATATATGTTCTTTTGTTGGAGCAGCTACAGGAAACAGGAAAGAGAAGGAAATTCATTGACTCTATAGTAAAAGTAGCGATTGTGTAAAATGAGTGCAAAGTGTATGTGCAAACCTAAATGCAGTGGAAACAGATCAGGAACAACATTGTGAGTTCCCTCTGTCAGACTGAGCTACAGTTGTACAGATACACAGCTGTTCACTTCTACATTTAAGAATATATGATAAAGATCAAATCAGCTTAACAGCAAAAACCTTTCAGTGCTTTAGTGAGCTGGAGCTGGAAACGTCATCGTGCTACAAATCAAGTGCAATCACACACACACACACACACACGCACACACACACACACACACACACACACACCGTGAAGCCAAATGAACAATTCTGCCTCATTATAACTGTGCCAGTGCAGAAATAACCTTCAATGTCACTCATCGTATTGGAAACCATTAAAATCGTAAGCGCTGATAATCGTTGCCAAATTATGCAGAGCGGCGTCAGAGAAGTGATTCCAGAGGTCGTTCGCTCTGCGGGAGGTTCAGCCATTGTTTAAACACAACAGCAACTTAAGGCTTTATCAATATTTAAAACAGCAGGACCTGATCAATGGCTTCATTAACTGTTACATCCCTCTTGTTGTCTGTGGTCTAAATCCCCCCATGGATGTTTTTTTTACGTCGGAGCAAAACAAAGAGAGAAATGCTGAACATAAATATGCAATAATGGTTGTTAATGAAGACCAGTCTATGGCCGAGCGTCGTAAACTCAGTCATGGCAACAATCCAGAGACTCCCTCAGAGTTGTTAGCAATTATCTTATCCCTGAATCATTTAGAAAAAAAAGTGACAGATTTAAAAAACAGAGTTGCCTGAAAAAAAATAAGTAATTAGCATAAAATGTCTCAGGCTTGATGAATTTGTTGATTTGCCTTCAAGTCGGGAAACGAGTTTTTAAAATTAATATCAGTTGTAGATATAAGGCCACAGACGTTTTGCTTTTCACATCTGAATAAAAGAACTATGTGTACATTAGTTTGCATTGTATTCTAACAGTACATTAATTCGGCGAATACTGTAACATAAAGAATATGTAATGAAGTCAGACAGATAATCTATATTTTGCAGAACAGGTCTGCATTCCCCTCCCGTGTTTACCAGCAGTGACCTTTGAAGCCATTCTTTCCACCTAGTTTTTTAATCACACACCTGAATTTCCATAATTGCGTGAACGGAATTCATTCGCCGTGTTTATTGTCTCGGGCTCACGAGGGCGAGGGCGGCTGCTGGAAATGGCGTCGCATCCCTTAAAAACTTCCCCTGCATCTCTTCAAGCTGCAGGTTTCTTCTGCTGAACTGAAAAAAAAAATAAAAAGTGTTAATGCATTATCTCATCTGTCGTGTTGAACATGATGCCGTCCTTCTCTGCTGCGTCTAATCAGGGATGCGTGGCTTTGTTAGGGAGGATTGAGACACTAATCTCTCTCACCTAATGTTTTAATGCCATTGTTACCATCTGCTCACACTGCAAAGCCTATTTAATATACAACTTCTTTACAGGCAACCAGGAGCTTAGCAGAATTACAAAGTGACCGAATAAACAGCATCTCTGTGGCCGGAGCCTCTTCTTCCAAAAGGCTGAAGCTATTTTACCCAGCATGCTTTGAGCTGCCCAGATGTAGGTCTGTGATGGATACATGGACATATAAGCACAGAGATGTCTCGCTGTGAAGGCATCCATGTCAAGCTGTCTGCCGGCAGTCCTCCCGAAGAATCTGTCCGAGAAACGCCAGGCTCGTGTCAGGGAGTGAAAAAAAAAAAAAAACAGTCAGGCTGATGCATTCTTCTTATTCTCCTCGAACTGGAAACTTTGGATTGAATCTCTTAAATTTAAATGAATGGTAAATAAGGGCTCTGTTAATGGAATAGTGTTTTCAATGCCAGCTAGTTAAGGGGGATGAGCCAAACCTCCAACAAGTAATTATTCCGTCCTTCTTACTGCAGGAGTTTGGAAGACTGCCACGCTAATACTGTTCTTGCCATGGCCCTTTGTTTTCTTAATGGTAGCCTTGTTTAATGAATGGTTGCACAAGAGCTTTTTCCACCCTTGCCCACTTGCAAATCAAAACATACGACGGAAAAAAACAAAAAAAACAACCCACAGTCCCGACACCATCCTTTCTCCTCCGCACTCCTCCTCCTCACCGCACTCCATCAGGGAGTTCGACTGTTCGCCGCGAGCTGCAGCTTTCTCTGCCGTGATTCATCATTCATTAGTGTCAGGTGTGATTGTTGGGTAAACTGATGAACTTCAAAGAGTTTGGATTGCGGCCTCACGAGGAAACAAATGAAGTCGGAGTCAATACGTCTTCCCCACTCTCTTCCGCAGGGACGTATGTGACGCAAGTGACAGCCACGGACGCAGACGACCCCACCTACGGGAACAGCGCCCGGGTGGTGTACAGCATCCTCCACGGCCAGCCCTACTTCTCTGTTGACCCCAAAACAGGTAACTTGATTGAAGCTCATAAACATCTTTACATTTTTTTTGCTGTCAGAGGATGTGTTTTACATGCACCCGGCGATCACAGCGAGTGGGTGAAACAAGGTTTTCTAGGCCATTAGTCTAGAATGATATGTATGATTGAGTGCGGAGCAGCGCCAGCATATATCACCAGAATAAGAAAAGGGTTCCAGGAATGACCCCTGGGCTACTCCACAAATCAGCGAGCCGCAAAAGGACACATGCTCTCCGATAATTTAAAACGCAGTGAATTATTGATTTGACAGGTTTGAATTAAAGGGTCAAACATTTGATATTAGCAGTGCAGCAAACATTCAAGAATCAGAAAAAAAAAGAAGAAGAAGTTTTTTTTGAGTGCAGTATCTGTAAATTGTAGTTGCTGGCTTCCTGCGGTGGAGGAACACCATCGCTTTATTTTGCAACATATCAAAATGTCAGGTGAACCCACAGACTGACAGAGCTGACATCAGGAAAATAAAGTGTGATCTCAAACCCACCAGTGAATCTTACTGCGAGGAGGATATTGAACAGTCAGTGTCGGTAGCTCCAGCTAAAATCACCAAAATACAAATAACACGTTTATGCTTAACATTGTTATTTAGTTATTAGCGGGTGGAGGCGGACGGTGTCGCAGGAGGAAAATGGCAGTTAAAAGGTTGTAGAGTGGCGGCGGGCCGGCTTCGGCAGACGACTGCTCTGAATCTGAAACACCTTCACAGCGGCAGTGTTTGCCGGTAGTGGGCTGCTGTTGGCTGACTATCTGGGACAGTTCAAAGCATATGAAAATAGGTTCATACATATCACACGGGCAGATAGGGAGGAATCTGTTGCTGATTATGCCGCTCATCCCGGAGCTTTACAGAGCGCACACTGTGACTGTATTTCAAACTGATGCTGGAAAAAATCAAACTGTTAGAGTAAATGTTTGCCCTGCTGGGCCGGCGTCTATCTCCAAATGCACATCAACAGGAGGAACAAACACTGGGGGGAAATAAAGGTTAGCAGGAGGAGGGGGAGGGGGGGCGACGACAACACGGCTAAATTTCCATGCACGTCAAAGAATTACTCTTTTTGAAGACGGAAACTCCCTCCTTCTTCTCAAAGACGGCAGGAGCTTCAAAATAAACACAATCTTTGATTCTGGATTCGCACACGCGAGGAGGTCTGCGGATCAAATGGGACATCCTCGCCCTATTAAATGCAATGAGAGGGAGAAAAAAAAAGCAAAGACCCACCTATGCTGCCTGCCTCCTTTTAGCCTGCCAACCTCCCGGTGACCTAGCTATTAATCTGCAGTACAAACGCTCTCTGATCTCAGGGTCTCTGATCCTCAAGTGAATCATTATATGGCTTCACCAGAGTTCCCTATTGAATGTCAAGTGTCTCCAGTTTGTGAAATGACCTCTATTTCAGCCATGGTCGGAGCCACATGTGCAGCTTCATTCTGTAGCATGAGGTGGAAATATAGTGTGCATTTTAAAGCTAATTGTGCTTCATATTTCTTTTGTCTTTTTTTTTTAACATCTCACTATCTCTCTCCTACTTTATTACCTGTGCTTCTCATCGCTCTTCCTGTCCACCAGGGGTTATAAAGACAGCCTTGCCCAATATGGACAGAGAGGTGAAGGAACAGTACCAGGTATTAATCCAGGCCAAGGACATGGGGGGCCAGCTGGGGGGGCTGGCCGGGACCACCACCGTCAACATCACCCTCAGCGATGTCAACGATAACCCACCCAGGTTCTCCAAAAGTGAGTAGACATTTAAACATGACGATGCTAATGCTAATGCTAATGACCAGACACATTTTATGATAACCAGCATGTAATTACAACAGGGCAGGGTCTATTCATCATGTCTCCTCTTTGTAATTGGTTTTCATTATATGCTAAAGACCTGTTTATTTAGCATGATTGCATCTGCAGCTACTACTCCTGGCAAATAAACCAGGATTTCGCTCACGGGGCATCCTGCTATATTTAGACCAGGGATTGAGTCAGTGTATTTAAACACTGTATTTTATCCGATATATTTTTTTTATATAAGCCGCTAAACCAGATTAATTTGATTGTACCGTTCACCAGGTCATGCAAAAAGCCAAGCTGGAAAAAAAAAATACTCATTTGCTGTAAACACATTGATCTGTGAAAGCTTCTCTGCATATACTCGGCAGAAAATATTCAACTGTGTGCGAAATTCCCAAACAGCAAGCGTATGACAGGAAAGCAAAAAAAAGCGCTGCTCTGTATTGATGCAGTGTCTTCAGGTATTTTGCGGTGACACCGAATGGTCTCCTCTGAATGTAAATACAGGCAGTGAGACGGTCAAGCTCCTTTGGCTGCGAGGGAAAAAAAGATGATATTTCCATAATGCTGTCACAGCACAGAGGTTTGGGCCAAGTATGGCTGCTCCTCTGCCCTGTCCCAAATCCTCCCTTTGTCTTCTCCTCTCTCCCATCTATAGAGGGCTTACAGGTAAAAAATGTGGGGTGACCGTTTTGAACAACCTCACCAGATGATTCAGTGCTTTTATAATGTTGCTGCACGGCTCCATCCCCCATCTGTCTTTTCCAGAAATCATTCCCCCCCTCCCTCCCTAGTTATTATAGATTAAGTGTTTGTAAACCGTCAATCCCCTGAATGAACCTCTGCGATGGCGCCAGATGTGGTTGCAACCGCAAAGCCCGCAATGGCCGTGACTAATAGCGGTGTATATACCTGCACACGGCTTGGCTGAATAATCCTAGAAGTGCGTTGCCCCACCGAGAGAGTCATACAGCAGCTGTTTGTTAACTTCTCTTCACCTTCAGCTCGCTCTGTTTTGGCACCGGAGCCGACGGAAAAGAAAGGTCCTCCCCTTGAAAGGACACAAACCCTGAAAGGACTTTTTAAAATTAATGCCCGTCCTTGAGAGTACTTGATTATTTATTGAAATTATAGCACCCAAATTCATCCATATGCCTCGACAAGCCCTCTCTCAATCCCAGGATCAACAGTGAGGAAAAAGCTAAGATCCACAGTAAAATTGAGGAATAACAAATGAGAGAGTGGAAGAACATACATCACAGCGGCGCCGGTGTCTCGTGGTGCTGCAGTGTAATGTTGAACACTTTCGTTCAAATCTAAACATATAATATGCAACATTTTCCAATGAAAGTGGAAGAAGTGGTTTTGTTCAGCACATTTATTTCGCTTTTATACAAATAAAAAAAAAAAAAAAGAATGATCGCCTCTGCCAAGCTGCTTCCTTTTCACCCTCGTAGTGCCTCTGACAATCTGGCTTATTGTAGACATTTATGTTCGAGTGCATCCATTTCCAAGTTTGATGCCGCTCTGTGTCAAGTGGCACTATCCTGGGAAGGAGTTTCTGAGAGACTCATACATTCAGTTCTCTCTGGCATCATCGCCCGCTCTTGAATGAACCCATTGTAAAGCTCAAGTACAAGTTGGAGTTTATTTGTCGTATATGAACTAAATAAATCGAGTTATAAAAACACGCTTTCGAGATGGGGTCTTGGGTGATCCTTTGTTGCATTAGAGAAATATCTTCGGAATTGGTTTAATCAAATGGAGGAATGTGTCAAGAATAATGAAAGCAAAAAACTGAGGCATCCATATTGCTTCATGGTCAGTCACGATGAATTGTCCCTGATGAGATTTGTGTAAACTTTGACATAGAGACAGATTGAAAACGAACGCTCAGAACATGGCATTTTTCATATTTCTTGGTTCATGGTGAGCAAATACATTCCAAGCTCTCAGAATCATTTATTTGTTGCTGAATTGCCCGCCATACCTCCGTGATGCCACCAGGTGTTCTCGCCAGCGAAGTTTTAATTTCCCTGGCACAAACAGATGCTATTGTTCGAGATGCTAGCCGTCTCAGAAAGTGACGGGAAACACTGAAAAAAAGATTAATTTCCACCTATTGTTGGGCGTAAGTGACGATCAATCAACACAAACTGTTTGCTTGTAGATTTCTACCCGAGTCCTCTGCACTGATTTCTGCTGTTGGGAGCATCAAAGCCCCTGAGTTCTTGTGTTTGTTGATCTCGCAGGTTGAGCCGGCCAATTACGAGGAGCTGAGCAGCCTTGATGTCCAAACACGTCAAAATTGAATAATGTCATGCCTATAGCTACAGGGCTGACTTCAGACAGCAGCATATCAGCTGCTCGCCTGTGGGCGGATAAGACATCCTCGGGTGGGCGAGAGACTACAGAAGGAACAGAGGATGTGAAGGGCTCAGTGTTTTTCCACCTGATGTCAAGTGATGATAATAAATGAGTCCTGTCTGATGTTTGTTTGTCGACAGGTTTCTTTCACCTAAGAGTTCCCGAGTCCTCCGCCGTGGGATCTGCTGTCGGTAGAATCAAAGCCCATGACTTGGACATCGGGAAAAACGCCGAAGTAGAGTACACCATCGTGCCAGGTGATGGAGGCAACATGTTTGACATCACCACCAATGAACACAACCAGGAGGGGATCATCATTCTCAAAAGGGTATGGAGTCGAAATGTTGGACATGTTCTGTTGAGTGTGTGTGGGGATGCACATAAGACAACAAGTAAACATAGAGGAACTTTTGTGATGGGGAGTGGGGGATGGGCCCAACACACAAGGGTGGGAGGGATGGTAGGTAAGGCCTTTCATTAGGCAAAATACAGGAACATTAACTAAAAGGCAGATCAATTAATTACAAAAGCACTGACGTATGAGGGAACAAAGGAGAAGAAAAGAGAAACAATCAGCAAGAGCAGAGTCAAATGTGGAGGCTTAAATAGAGTCCTGATGGTGATTGGCTGCAGCTGGAAACAACAGGTGGCCTGATGAGGTGGGAGTGGCTGGAAGGTGGGGTGAGGCAGAGGCGGGGTGAGAGGCAAGACACTGGATACAGAATAATGGCAAACAGAACAGAAAGCAGAACATAGAACTAGAACAGACAGAACTTATACATTACAGAAATGCAACAAGGCTGGGCTACGACATGCCAGGACTATGACACAAATCTGAGACCGAAAACTAAGACGCAAATCTGAGGCAGAACATGGCAGGACAAATACAAGTCATGAACAGGACTACAGCATAACAGAGACTAAGACAGAACTGTGGCAGGCAAGAACGTGACTATCAAAAACTAAGGCTAAACCGAAGCCTGGCTGCAGAACTGTGGCAACTTTTGAGTTTGCATTTACTAGGAAGGAATAAAAGTCTGTTCCAAATAAAGGCCCAGTTCGATTTGCATAAAAACAAGTCCCAGTGCAATATTTTAAAAAAACTCACAGTATGTTTTTTTTTTTTTTTTTTTTTTTTACTTTTTATTCAGGAAATATATTGTATTGGTATTGTTCATAGCCAAGGGGAGATTATTTTAAGTCAGTTATTTTTCATTGTGTTATAGAACTTACAGTGAGATATACAACACCATATGAGTTCCATGCAACGTCACATCTTTACAGTACCACATAATGTTACGTAAGCCAAACAATTTGACAATATGAACAGCACCATTTTAAAAAAAGCACTAAAGCAAAGGCATCGCACTGAGGTGTCACTCGGGACTATGCTCCACTTCTAAAGTGCTTCTCTTGGTTGAATACTGCATTGGAACTTCAGTATTATCTTTGATGCTGGAGAGGCTGTCTAAACCTGTCCAAACCTTCCTGCCACAACAGATCAATACGGAAAAAATACTATAGGAAAAGAGAGCTTGCTGTGCTCATGATAATTTAAAAGAAAAAAAGAAGAGTTATCAGAGGTGACAGGGAGAGATGCAACACAAGAGGAGGGAAAACATCCTGCAGTCATACATACATACATACATACATATACAGCCTCCGTCAGCCACTTGGAGGTGGGGGTGCTGCTTCCAGAGGTGGGGGTGTTGCACCGACACCTCTGCCTCCCACAGGATTTGCCTTTCTGTGTGTTATATTTATTCCTAAAAGCTTCCCAGTGCTGCTCTTCCAATGGCAACACTGCAGTGTTTTGTTTTTTTTACCTTTGCAGCATATTTCACATGCAGCAACAGAAACGCCACAGGACAAAGCGACAAGGGGCGGAGCTATTAAATGTAAACATTGAACTGAACATAATGTGATATCTAATAAAATAAATGGTAATGAGGTCGCAGGTCGTGTTACATAACGCGGGACCAGCAGGACGCTCGGCAGATGCCAGGCCTGAACCTGTGATCCCTCACTTGTGTGATGTTGCTCTTTAACTGTTTGTCTCCTCGCTCTCGGCCTCAAAGCGGCGGCGGATCTCTCTCCGAGCGACCGCGCTATATAAAGCGTCCTCTCAGCATGTCGGGCCTCGTTCGCCACGCCATATGTTCTTTTCGCTAAATGGATTAATGCGTCCGACGCATGGCGACCCACAGAGAGGTCTCGGCCTTTGGTTGCACTCTCTTTGAACCACAGAGCAAAAGTATCCAATTTAATCCAAAGTTTTTGCCGCACGTCGTGTTTGTAGGGCGGCGATATATCGCTCCACTAAATGGTAAGTGGCACACAAGCGCCAGTGATATTAGAGGAATTTATTACTCCTAGGATAAACCCTTTGAGGTCTATCATCTCATTTTCAAGGGGGGGACCCACGACTGCCAGAGGTGAAGGAAGAAGGACATTACAGCCACAGACTAAAATTAGAGGGAGAAATAGAGAGATCCAGCCGGTGCAATGACTGCTAATCCACCAAACAGCCAGGGCTATAATAAGATGTATTATACAATCTATTATTAACTTTAGCCTATATATTAAAAAAAATTAAAAAGCTCGCTTCCGAGAATCAGCTCTATCACGACCTTACGTCCTTGAGACCTCAGGAGCGAATTAACACATGATGGATATTTCATTTCCTTTCAAATATACCACGGCGCCATTTTCTCTAAATAATTCTGTTAATAACCAATTTCAAACTTGAATAATAGGACATTCAATAATAGTGCAACTCCTCTGTGGAAAAGCCCGACAGTGAATTTCTTCATTAGCCAGCTTTCGTGATGTGTTTGTGTTGCTTTGTTTCAGTGGCTGAAAGTCCACTGCTCTCTCGGTTGTGACGCCTTGTTAAAGTCCTGAAGATCCATCAAGTCCAAACACCCCAAACAGAAATGATCCTCTTCTACCCACAGGCCTGGCCGTAGGAAGCGAGAGCAGGCTATTACTTCCTCTCTGGACGTTGAAAGCGGTGGGCTCAGTGACAGTGGGTGGGTAATATGCGTTTATGGGTGCTGCAAGAGCCGGGAATGAAAGAGCCTCAGTGTGGTCTCATTAGGGTTTCAGGAGCCAACTCTTCAAAGGTACGCCTACTTTTAAAATGTGGCGAGTGTCAGAGCGACCAAAAAGGCTTTAATAGAATAATTTGTATTCATGAAATCTTCATTAGACGGACTCTCTGCCCACGTTTGGCCGTATTCATCAGAGTGTAAGTGCTCTGAACGGAGGAATCTGGCCTCGCACATGCTGGATTGTTTGCATCTCTAATCTGCCTGATATGCAACAAGCATGGCGGCTGGGTTAGTAAACAAGACTGTGCATTGTGCGGTTTTTCAACAGTTTACAAACTGCTGCCTCTCGCTGCTATTTGGAGCCGAGGCTGAGCAACAGAACCGCTCACGCTTCCACACTCCTGCCAGCTCGCTACTAAAATACATCATGTCAGTATCAGTGGAACAGCTGGCAAATGTTTGGCTCAGCGTCTCTGAAAGGAACAGTTAAGAAGAATATGATATGAATGTGTTAAAGTTAGCACATCAGTCTGCACAGGTGCACATATGCAAATTCTTGCACGAGTGGAAGCTTTCCACGTCTTATTTTGTGACACAGTCAGACTGGCTCACACCAGCCGTTGCACAACGATTGCCTCACACTCTGTATTGCAGTTCCCTTTGGCAGGATGCAGTCGACCCCTGTGGTGAGTTTAAATGCCATTTGTTGTCAGTGCTATTGTGGTTCAATAGAAAAAATGCAGAGCGATGCTAAGTTTGCATAATGCAACGGCCACAAAATGTCTCGGCGATACAGGAAACGAGAACATTGTAAATGTCAGAAAGTCTTTTTGGAAGAAATGCTCTGATGCTCGGATGAGGTAGAGGCCTTTTTTTAGAATGAGCTATCTTCTTATTTTCCTAAAAGGCTGTTTGGGTACTGGATACATACTGGCACCTGAGACTCGTCTCATCTTTTTCAGAACACATAACATACTTTTACTGAAAACATACTTAAATACATTGTAAGAAAAAATAACAGATGAGTCACAACTTAACAACAGATAATCCTGATATATCATGATGTCATATAAATAAATATATATATTTGGATGCATCATTTAGTTTGCTGAGTCACAGTATTGATGCTCTGTATCTGTCATGCAGAGGAACATGTCATCAATCCAACACAAAAGCTGATACACAATCAAACAACAGTGTAATTCTATTGTAGTACTGAGTATAAGTACTGAGCAGCCAAACCTCAAACTTTCTAGACAAAAACAATCCATCAGCATCCTCCATCACTCTACAGCTTCACAGGCACATTCACTTCTGGAAGATTAAAAAAAAAAAAAAGTGGGTGGCTCATTAAATCTTGCCTTTTCATTCAAATTCACCTCAACATACTTTTAGAAGTTGTATAACATCTGTTTTTTTTATCTCTTGTTTTTTTTCTGGGGGTGCAGCATAAATTTCATCTGATTGCAAAAGTAATAGAAAAAAAGAAACGGGTGCAGCCAATTCCACCTGTTTTTGTGCCTTTCAGGCTATTTCTGATGTAAGTGTCTAAAACGTTCTTTTGAGGGGGGGGGGATTCAAATCTGCATTTGTTTTCCTGGTTTATCAGACCGAGGTATTCGTTAACTGGTACATTTTTAGTACATGGCCCCGGCACACAGGCATACAAAGGTGTGTGATCCTTTGATCCCCAAAAATATGCAGCTGAGTGAGTAATTGATTCCCTGCTCGCTGTTAGAGCTCCCTCAGTATTCTCTGCTCGCGTGTGTGTGTGTGTGAACATCTGTGAATCTCTGCGTATAAATCATGCATGTGTGCATACGTACACTGTATGTACCGAATGTATGAATGGTGCTCGGCTATAGATCATCGCTCAGTGACCTTCTCATTGACAGTAATGGAATAACAGAATGAGACGGGAGGCAATTATGATGTAAATGAAGACGGTTATTTGTTTACATCATGTATACCCTGGATGGATGGTGACGGTGTGAGGATGCATCATTCGCCCTATTGTTTTACTTGCAGCGTTTGATATGCTGCCATATAACAATGAGTCAGTGTGATGTATTCCCTCCAGTGGTGGGCTACCGCACAAAGGCACTGTCGATGGGGGACATTCTGATCGCCTTTAACTGACCAGCCCCCCCCCACAGTGTAATTTACTGAACAACATGCGCCTCCGCCCGTGTGGGATTGTGATATTAGCAGGACAGAGTGAGAGAGAAAGGAGATAAAGAACGAGCTGCGTCTTGGAAAGGTGTAGGGAGTAGGTAGCTGGAGATGAAGCCTTTATGAGTTGTTCGCTGTGTTCCCAGAATACTGACCCGCCCACAGACTTGTCTTATTTCAGATTGGTGGAATATCCCCAGAGACAGGTGTGCAAATGTGTGCAGACAGACAATCCCTCTCTCTCTCTACCCCTCTCCCTCTCCCTCTGTCTTTCTCCTTCTCTTTGACTCCCCTCCCTCGCACCAGCGTGGAAAAAAAACACACAGCAGGACAGAGACGAAAGCCACATTGTACACAGAGCAGAGTTTGGCAGACCCCAAATTAGAGACTCGGGGAAGGTTGGTTATGATAAGAGGATCAGGCTGAGTAATGGGTTCAAAGGATGATCATCTGTTTCCCAGTCTGCCGATACAGGGGAGAGGAAAAAAGAGGCACAGAGGCAAGGAGGGGGTTTGCACATCCCATCTGCAAAAGCATAGGATTATGGGAGACAATAGATCAATCCGCCAATGAATTCCCTGGGAAAATGTGCAGACAAACGCGTGCACACAAAAGTGACATACTGTATGTGAAGAAGCACGTGGAAGGACACAGCCGCATTCAAACGCTCCTATACATGCAGCAGTATAGAGAGCGAAAGCACTCCCACACATCAGGAAGCGTCTCGACGATAACCTTGGGTTTTTGTTGGTGAAAATCGCTCTTTTTGTTTTAGTTAGATTAAATGCCGTTTGTCCATTTGCATGTTTATTTACCTGCTCCTGGGAGAAGAAAAGATGGCAGATATGCGTAATTGAAATTTGCCGTTGTAAGCCTAGAGGAACAGCATTGTTTAATGACAGCATGTGTGGCATAATATTTGCTGGCTTACATTCAGGGAATCCATTTTAATACAGGACTATCTCCTCACTGTACAAACCCAATGCCCCCGGCGCCCTCAGCCCGCTGAATAAAGAGCATTTGCTGCAGACCTCTGGCACTGCCTCTAAATCCATCGCCCCAGAGTGTCAGACGGGTTCAAAAAAACAGTGTAGAGAAGTGCAGGTGACTTGTTTACTGCAAAGTGCTGCATGCACTCTTCAGCCGCTGCTTCAGTATTCAGTGCCAAACTATTTAGTAGAAGTTAATTATGATCATAGAAGATATATTTTTTTGAAGGTCAGCTGCTTGTTGCCAAGATGTTTTGAGGTAACTTCCAACGTGTTGTTTGGGGTGTTGTTGCTAACCTGGATAAACAGGATGTTATCTGACGTTAATGTGGTTCGATCCCTGGCTTCTCGTCTTTGAGCAAGACGCCAAACCCCCGGTCGCCCCCGGTGGCCGGTGGGAGGCAGGTTGTAAAGCGCCTTTGTCCGAGTGAGGTTGAAAAGTTGTGGCTTCTGCGATGGTTTCAGACAGTGGATTTTCTGCACCGGATAGCTATGTTCGCTATGTACACGCCTGTGGATTATATTGCTGCTTGTCATACCCCCCCCCCCCCCCCCCCCCCCCCCCCCCCCCCCCCTCCCCCCCC
>JBBMOC010000080.1:809790-892462 GCA_037975185.1 Centropyge bicolor
CTGTCTCTGTCTCAACCCAACCAGTCGTGGCAGATGGCTGCCCATCACTGAGCCTGGTTCTGTTCGAGGTTTCTGCCTGTTAAAAGGAAGTTTTTCCTCGCCACTGTCGCATCATATGCTTGCTCATGATGGGAACTGTTGGGTCTCTATATGTTGTCGGGTCTCTCGACCTGCTCTGTATGTAAAGTGCCTTGAGATAACTGTTGTTGTGATTTGGCGCTATACGAATAAAATTGAATTGAATTGAATTGAATTGATAGTCTAAAGTAAAGAGAAGGTGGTGGTACAAACCCATAATGCTTTGTGTCACGTTGTATAGACGGCAAAAATAACAAAAGTACGACACCATACACGTGAGTGATGATGCAAAATGAGCCTCAGAATCTCTGTTTACCGCTACTGTGAACTCAATTATATAGTGCCTGTTATATAGGGAATACTGAGCAGCTTAATGTTTCAGCACCACGGACAGAGACAGACAGAAGCTGGTTTGAAAAACAGAAGGAGACACGTTATTACAAATTTAATAAAAACTACATGTTGGATCACTGACTCGAGTTCTAGCACCGACTTCAGACCAGCTTGATGTTTTGAGCTATTCTCCGAGTACGTGATTGATTTATCCCTGCGAACAGATTTCTTTCAAGGTTTTAATCAGGTTACACTTTGAAAAAAAAAAAAGGGCAATGACTCATCCAGCTTGCATAAGGTGACATTTTTTTCCCCCCCACTTCCTAAGAAGCACATTCAAGAGATTAATGTTGTAATGTTGCGTGACATTTAAGAAAAGAGCTTGCCACCAACAGAGAGCAACACTGACAAACATGTGCATACAAAACAAATGCCACTAATTGCCTGGATTGCCTTCGCTCACACGTGGTCCCCGGCTCAGACTTCTCTGAAGTCGGAGCCGTCGGCTGTATTGAGGCGAGACGTCTTTTTTTTTTCATCCTTCCTGCCATCAATTAAGGACTTAATTTCACTAAAGCCAGACAGTGACTGCAGTCTAATTTCTCTATCAGAAATGTCATTACTGGACTGTTTGAACAGTAAATCATTTCAGAGAATGGAGGCTGTTGCCGCCTTTCAGCCTTGATGAGATACTACCGGGCTGTAAAAAAAAGAAAAAAGAAAAAAAGTAATGGTCAAATGACAAAAGTAATGAGCAAACTGCTAACTCGACCAGAGGCTAGAAAACAGTGAAGAATGTTGGTTGAATACTAAAAAACACACTGGTTCATGATAGTTTACAGCTTACTGTGAAATAACAGAACATCCTTAACTGGTGTCAGAGTCTGAAACAGTGTGCAACCTCTGTATTACCACGGTGTAATTGCAGTATATTATAGCTTTAGAGGTGATAGTATTAGTATCTAAGAAGTCATCCAGATACCGACAGAGCCGCGCTCACAGACAGGAGTTGAAGCTAATCTATTGATTATAGTGCTGAATGTTCCAGTGGGAGGCCAAATGAGTTATTTTAGGCCCGGCGTGAAAGAAGGAAACAATACCTCAGAACAACAGGAGATCCAGGTGCCCGGGCGAACAACACCTCGGCGAGCAGGAAGTGATGCGTGTGCACATATGTCTCTGTGCACGTCTCGTCCTGCGTGCGAGCGAACGAGCACAAAAGAAGGGAGAGAGAGCGAGAGAGTGACAAAGAGGCGGCCGAGGTGGCGCTCCGAGTCGATGAAGTGCCTTCTCTCTGGCGGCCTGGGGAGGTGTGGGTGTAATAGATTAAACCAGTGTCTCGGGGCTAATCCCATGGCTAACCCTGTCCTATTAAGAGTGGCAGTGCGAGTCTTTCACAGTCACTCCTCTCCTCTCCTCTCCGGCACGGCGCGGCGTGGACAGGGCTGCTGGCGAGGCTCTCAGATGGCACTCCACTGTTGTGAGCACTGGGGGGGGGCAGAGATGCTCGGAGGCAGCCAAGGACACAAACTGATGTGACTGATGGCAGCACAATAAAGTGAGCATCTCCTCTCCACAGTGTTAGGACCCCCCCCGGTATTCAGAGGGACATCAAATGGCTCTGTGAGGCATGTAAGCTTTTCTCTGCTGATGATAAGCTCATTGTGCTCCGTGGTCAGTCGGCTGCTTACGGTGGCTAAAGGTCTTTAGCATTCTTCTGCATGGCGGATTCTCGCTGAAGTGTCAGTCGATGGCTGCGGCGACCTCATGAAGAAGTCGCTCACTCACAACAGAGACATCAAGCCGGACTCAAACCACTGACTCATAATTGCTTATCTCACGATCTCGATGGAATTTTCACCCCCGGAGCAGCTTTGCGTCGCAGATATAATGTGTTTACGGAGCAGTGTTGGAGCTTACTGCCAGCCAACAGGCGAATCTTCAGCTCTGCAGTTGACGGGCGCTGTCATGTGGGATCAGGAGGTTTTCAGCCTTGTGAGAATTAAGCATCCAGACGTGGCCTGATGTTGCTGTTTGAATGAATGCGTTGGCTGGAGCGGCTGCGATTATGAATGTGTGATATTCCAGGCGTGTTTGGCTCCGCTTTGATTTACTCTCCGAGGATAAATCATGCGAGGGGGCGTTAATGATTCATAAATTGTATTGTAAATATATAATACTGTGGTTAAATGGATTTAAGAGCGCTCTGCATATCACAGATTAAACAACATTTGCAGCGTTTTTCACCCTCTTTAATCATCGGCCTCTTCGGGTAATACCTGTGTTCAGCACAAACAAATGATATCAGCCTGCTAATGACTCGCTGTGCTGTGATAATGACTCTTCAAGGGGAAAGGCTAGATTCACTCATGGGTGCTGGCAGAAGGCCGTCCCACGCCTTACTGAGCGAGCGTAGCTGAGGTCTGAGACGATTATTGAACTCTGACGCTGAACTCGACACCGAGCTGAGAACCTGTTCAATATGCACATCATCCTGCTTCCCCCGTCCCCAAAATAACCGGCAAGCTGGAAAAAAACAGCTGCAGCTAACACTTGCACAGGGAGCAAGATGTGGGGGGGGGGGGACCTGGAACAGACCTGCGGATCAAGTGAGAGGCAGATTTCAGATGGTGGATTGGCTCTGATTGAATCGTCAGCGAGCGCCTCCATTGTTCGGCCCTTACACAATCTCATGATGTCAGGCCGTTCTAATACGTGTGAAGTACAATACTGTACCTGCAAGAATGTGATGCCTTGATTAGTCCCCTGTTCTAAATTAACAAATTCCCTTGGAACATAACACGTTCAATTGGCTGAGAAGAAAAAAAAAAAAAAAAAAAAAAAAAAAAAAAAAGTTCCTTCATTCAGTATCACTGCCAGTGCAATGAAGGTGCACATTTACATATCAAAGGGCGCAGCACCATGTCTAGAATTTCAAGTGTGTTCTGTTGTGATGTTGAAGAGCAGCAGCACTGACATGAGAGGAACTCGGTCTGTCCTCCTTACAAATTCCTCCGTTGATACACTTCCTTGTTGTGTCCGCAGCAGCCCATAAAAGACGCATAACAACCGGAGCTATAATGAGACACTTCAAACGAGTAATTGAACATGCAAAGGTGTATGCAACTTGTGTAAGGATAATATATGTGTGGATATGGGTAAGTCATACAGCGCGAGTGCATAAGTAGGTCATCTTCGAGGAAGAAGGGGGGGGCACACAAAATGATACATGCAGTCAGAGAATGAATGGCCGTCTCTTTCTTCCTGGGAAATTTCCCCTATGGCCTCCAGATCTGATTTGATTCTCCCCAAGTCAAGCGTTGACACATTAGCACATCTTCTCATTAACTCCGAGTTTCTCATTACCCCCTCCTGGCCCCATTTTATTCCTATTTAACAACAGATATCCCAGACATGGTGTTTCTCAGACACATTAAAAAGCCAGCGAAGCTCTCAACATTACTTCCTCTCGCCCAAACCAGTATATGTAAATGACTCTGCCGGATTTGCTCCACACTTAATCATATGGCTGTCCGTGCATTGTTCCAGTGGCAGAGAGGCTTCTCCATCTGCCGGGGGAAATGAACTGCATTTGTTCCTCTGATGTCACCTCTTTTCTTTGCTGCTACTTAATGAGCACCTTTGCCAGTAAAACCTCCGGGTCCTGATGGAATAGTCTGTCCCGCAGTGAATAAACATGTCAAATCCACTAAGTAAAGGTTAATGACGAGTTGAATGTTGTGATGAATTCTTGTGTTAAAAAACCACCTGACGTAGATGTCACTCAGTGCAGAGGTTTTTTAGGTCATGTAACACGCCCTCTGGTGGTCAGACTGGAGGCACCGTTGATGATCAGTTGGAGTTTGTTGGTGGCTTATTAGCTGACAAATCAGAGCATCTGGAGAACTGAAAATTACTCTCACATGTGGAACTATTGTCAGAGTGAAGACGCCTGATCTGCGCAGTCATGATGGCATCTCATAAAAGCTCTTGGTGGCTTGTGACTGCAGAAGCAAGCCGAGAAAAAAAAAGGTTTAAAGTTTGCAGACAAACTGTGTGACAGGTGGAAAGGTTGTGAGGCCTTGATGCAGATGCTGATTATTTGACGCACATCGTCAACATAAAACTGCAACTACCAATAAAATGTGTTATAATTGCTTTATTACCATTTGTACTTTTTTTGCTGACAGACAGAGTACTTAAATTTCAAATTACGTGAGACAATAAACTGAATTACCAGGATGTGGCTTCATCAAAAAACTAGCAGTCTAGTTCGTCTTCCGTCTGCGACAGAGAAAGCTTCTCGAGCCAAGAGTGTATCAAACCATCTGACCTTAGTTTAGAAAGTGCGGTTGTGTTTTGACTTTGTGATGCTGAATCAGCCTGTAAGCAATTTAGATTTACAGCAATGCAACCGTGTGCATCTGAGTTGGTAATTTTAAATGTACAACTGTTTCCTGTGTCCACACAAACAGAAGCTGAAAACAAACCTGTGAATAGCTAAAACCTTAAAATATCTCATCAAACCAGTCACTTTAGCTTCACACTCCACCTGCACCTAAATACTGTTTCTCATGCTCGACTGTTTTAAATTTAGACGTTGTTTACGTGCGTAATTTGTCAAATGGAAATGCGGGTGCCAGCTGTGCTTGCTGGGAGATTTGTGTCAGAAGTTGCAAAAAAAAAAAAAAAAAAAAGTCTGTGTGTGAAAAGAGCATTTCCCCATCACGCTCCGAAAGCCCCTGCCTTCAGCGAGCCGAGGATTACATGAAAATTAGACAGTTATAAAGGGTGAGGGTTTGGGCCTCTATCCTAATTGTGGCGATGCAGCATGTTGAGATGGAAAGCGGTGCTTCTCCTCATCCCCAGTGAGAGTCTGGCTAATGAGGCCTGGTGTACACCTCCTGCTGTCCACCTCCCCAGCATCGCCTCCACCTCCTCCTCCTCCTCCTCCACCTGTGCACGCTGTGTATTTCAGCTGAGCTATGCATGGCTGTCTACATGTGGTGGTTCAGACTCACTGTGATGCGAAGCAAGAGAGGCCTCTCGTTAGCTCGTCATGTATTTATATTGTATTCTTTTTTTTAACTCCAAATAATGAAAATGTTTTACATGACTGATTTATTTCTGTACCTGAAACTGGAGAAGCAAAGTACACTGAGTTCCTTTTTATCCTCGGCGTTTCTCCGGAGCCAGCAGGAAGCTCGGTAAACTGAAATAATGGCTGCTGTAAATTTGAGGCCACTTTGTTCGCGTGAATTGCTTTGAATCTTCGGGTTTGATTGTAGGGATCAGCATCTGAACGACGGCCGCGGCGAACTCGGGTTTTTGTGCGGCGCCGTGGCTTCGGGGAGCTCGGTCTTCCCTCGGTGTTGTCACTTCTTGAAAGAGATTGAAAGGGACAGAGTGTATTTCCTGTTGAAGGATCTTATAGCTGGGCCCAGCCAGTTGCATCTGGCGCACTGTAATCAAACCAATCATGGTGGTTGATGGTCAATGATTGCTTTCAGATTGGCTTGCCTTCACATAGCTCTCCTCTCCCCCCCGCCTTTTTTTTTTCTTTTTTCTTTTTACGGACACCTGCTGTAGCTGCGAGACTGTGAAACCACGAAGACGGAGCAGAGACATGGGGCTCGAGAAGCATCTGCTATCACTGTGAAATCCTGATTGCACCGCCTCTGGTCATTTCTGCTGGTTAGACTCTAATTAGTTTACTAACTCACGTGCATTTAATTTGGACAGATGACTGACCATATTTATTTTGCACCACACCAAAAAAAAAAAAAAAAAAATCATCCTACATCCTCCGGTGCGACTCCCCTCTCACATTTGCTGTCTCTTCCCATAAGCACACTTTTGCAGTGCTATTACCAGCTGTTTTCACTCGGTGTCTTTTTCGAAACAACACGCCAGAGGAGCCCAAGTCCTGGGGCAGGAAGATAGCTTTGGTGCCGCCGCGGTTACATGTTAGTCAATTTGAAATACACAGAAAGGAATGTCTCTCATGTGACTCCGGGCCAGCGGAGCGTGAACGGCTGCGAGCTCGCCAAGTACGCTCGGTCACACATGAGAGGGCAGGAGACGGGCAGCAGTACGAGCTCGGGTGTCACTGCTGTCGGATGTTTACACCTTTGCAGCAGACGTAGCAGGGATGCAGATTCCTCCCCTCGCTTTTGACTAATTGACTCCAGGCTGATATGTCAGAGGCTGGAGGAGACAGAACACGAACTCTGAGCCGGTGTTGGCAGAACCCTTGTAAAGGGGCGTAGCTGCGTTCAGCCAAGTCACCGTAGCCTGACTTATCCACACTGAAAGGGCGAGACATTAACCTGACCATCACCTTCTGGCTCACGAAACAAACACCTCTTTACTATTGGCTGCATTTAAACGACACTATGTGCGACCATCACGTGAGATTTCGTATCCGAGGGTGTTTTCACGACTCCTTTACTTCTGCTTTTCAGGTGAGAACAAGGCCATCCGAGCGTGTTTTGAGCGACAGCGTAAACATTCAGATCACCCGAAAATACTGAGATTTGTCAGACGTGAAGAGGCTGGTGACATCTGATAGCATTTACTCATCCTTGAAAATGGAATAACAAAAAAATGAACTGAGGGCAAACGTGCTGTCGACGCTGATGCTCAGTTATCAGATTCCTTCGAGTGCTCTCACGGATGAAGACGACAGAGAACGTAAATTACGGCGTAGCAGGCGACGCCGTCTCGATCATGATGTGAAAATAAACTGTGGTTGCAAAAGTAACTCGAACTCTTCTTCTCTCTTTTTTTTTCTTGTAGCCGCTGGACTTTGAAAGCAAGAAGGCGTACACCTTTAAGGTAGATGCCTCCAATGCTCATCTGGATCCGCGCTTTCAAAGCTTTGGGGCCTTCAAAGACACGGCAACAGTGAAGATTAACGTTTTGGATGTGGATGAGCCCCCGGTGTTCAATAAGCCCTCCTATGTGATGGATGTGTACGAGGACACACCCGTGGGCACCATCATTGGAGCGGTGACGGCGCAGGATTTAGATGCCAGCAGCAGTCCAGTCAGGTAAAGTTAAACTCCTCTGTCTGAAACAACACACCCCTGATACAGGCTTCAGAAGATTGTGTTGTGCTTCGGTGTTACATCCAGATGCATTTATCAAGAGGATCTAAAGTAAGTGGCTGCAAATTTGATGGGAAAAAATAAAAGTGTGTAAGCATTCATCCACTTTGCTCCACTTGGGCTAAAATGCCTGGTTTGTTATTTTGTTGATTATGATCAATGGCGGACATGTTTTACTTTTATTTTTCTTCAGCAAACAGCCAAATTTTCCAATCTAAAATGAACTTAAAGCGACTTAAGGCGGCATCAGAACTTTTCAATAAACTTTTGAGATTATTTTTTCTGTTCAAATTAATGTTGTAATATGATGTGTATTGATATGATAGAAGAGGAGGAAAACAAAAATGGATCAGAATCTTAAAAAAAAAGTAACCTGTGACGATAATATGTTTAACATGTAATAATCCAAAATAAAGAAAAAATGAAAAAAAGAAAACAAAAAACTTTTGAGATTGAAAATAATCCATAAGTGAACCATCCTCTCAGTTCTGATGGACCAGCAGCTTCAGTCTCACTCCTGCTGCATTGAATGCTAGTGTTTGAAGGAACCCTGGATCTGAATGCACGTCTTCATCTTGAGGGACTTTACCAAATATCCCCTGTAACTCCTGCGAGGATGAAGGAGCTGAAGGCAGAAGTGCCGCCATACCGTCGCCAGTAATTGACGGTTTCAGAACCTTAATCCATTCATCAATGTCTCCAGTCTCCATTCATCAGCGTCATCATGGCTTTAATCTTGAGAGTATTGTCAGTTTTACTCATCACTTTGAGGACTAATCAATCTATGTAGAACATTTGACATTGTCATGTAAAATCCTGCCGGCATCATCTCTCGGCAGCTCGGGCCGAGTCGGTGATGTGACAGAGGCAATTTTCTAACTTTATTAGTGGCCCCATATTTGCATATTTGAACCTGATATCCCCGAAATGAGAACGATATTGAACTCTCATTTTGAGAGAGCAGCTTTTATCTGACTTTAGATATTAATAAAGACTATTTGCATTTTTAATTTCTGCAGCTGGTCCTTTTAATGTAACTTCAGTTTCTTGGTAAAGTTTCTATGGAGCAAGCAAAGAAAGTTTGCAGATGAAACCTTGAATTATTGTTCAGAAACAAAGAAGACCGTTTGAATTGAACATGATAGCTGATGCAATGCAAACACACTAATGCACATTAATGCAAATTCTCTCTGTAGTGTCTTAATTTATGCCTTAGAATGAAATCTTTAGGGAACTCAAAAAATAATCTTATTAAGACAAAATTGAATCAATATAAATGTCCCAAAAGTAGATCCTGAAAAATTTATAAGACACTCTACTGTTGACGCTGGTCAAATATTGGTGGGACATGAGACATCTCACTCATTCATTTTCTCTTTTTTTCTCTTCTTGCTCTCTCCGTCTTTCTACGAATCCTTTACGACACAAATGCACGCATGCACTCTAGCCTGCGTCCCACCATAAAACCTGAATGGTACATAACAATAGACTGTCATCCGCAAAGACAAAGCAAGTGCATCCTTAAAAATGTATGAGCACCATTTTGTTAAGATCTACTGTAGCTACTTTTGCTCCGGCACATTGCTTTGGAGGAACGGCTCCTCGAAGATGTATCGCTGGAGCGTGATGCAGATGGAAAAAAAAAATACCTGTTGCGCAGACATAAGTTGTTTTATTATGAATATTTCATCCTAAAGACAACAAAAAAATGGAAGAAGCAGAGATTTGTACAACAGAAAGCTTATGCCCTCTATTCTGTGCATCTCCACTTTGTCTCCAGCACTTTAAATATTCATCAATACCACCGTTGACATTGTTCATTTGTGTGCCTTCAGAGAGCGGCCCAGGAATCTGCGCTTGAAAACAATAGACCCAATGACCCGTCATGCATAGGGAATTATGCTCTCAGACTTTCAACTGATTCTGCTGTTTAGCAGTATAGTGCAGCGTTATCTGTAGCTGGGGAAACAAAAGGGCGGCATGAATACTGCATTGTTGGTCGATTCTGGAGAGCTTCCTGAAGTTGGAATGACTTTTAAAGGCTGAACTTTTGGCCCCTGTCTAAAATGGTAATACCACAAATCACAAGACAGCGAAGAGCCTCGTCGGTCATGAACTTGAATGAGTTTAACTGCAGCGAAACCATAAAGTCTAAAAATCACCGGCTGTGGAAAATAAACACGAACGCGCCTTCGCTTCCTTTTTAAATTACCTTGTGTGTTGTGTGTAATGTTCGCCGGACTGAGTTAACATTACCGCCGTTCAAAGTAGGAGATAAGGCTGTAATTAATTTTCATATCTACACTTCTCAGCAGTGAGATGAGCTTAAGTAGACTCTTTAGATCTGTGATCTCTTTCTCACAGCTGTTGATGAGCTCTGTTCTGCTTAATGATAACTCAGAGATTGAACCAATTACAAGTGAACATTTCTGATGTCTTCCGCCTCACATGAATACGAAAAAATGTCGTTTTTGAAACATTTTTTTCCCCCATTTATCTTGACAAATTAGAACTGTGCTGGTGAGGGTTTGTTGTCTTGGTCGAGGGAATTTCCAAACATTCATACTCTGTGATTTGAGTTGTAATATTCTGGTGATGAGGCTCGCAAACCAGGGGGCCACACTGACGCTGACAGGAGCAGCTTGAGTCAAATAACCCCCCCCTCAAAAAAGGCAGCGTTTTGCCTTGAGGAGAAACTGCAAACCATTGATCTTTTGAACTCTTGATGGGAGTTTGGCTGTAATATTTATCAAAGCGAGTCACTCTAAACTATTCTGACACCAGCGTGTTCACTTCAAGGCTTCGTGCAACACAGAGTTAAAGAGACGACGTGGACAAACCAAAACTGAAACAGAAAATCTGATACAACCAAAGCTTGTAAGAGCAAAAAAAAAAAATCTAGTGAAGTGGTTTTGTTATCATTCTCATTACAGTAAAAGACTTCGGGGTTCGAATGCACGCCAGGCCTCTTTCTCTTAATGAGTGAGTCAAGTCCAGTTTGAGGCTGTACAGTGTGAAAAACAAGCATGATAAATATTAATGAGAAAAACCCTTTTAAGATCAAATAGCAAGAGAGAAAAAAAAATGGCAGGATGGTGGCTTCCAGAGTCCTTCATGTGCAAAGTCTGAGCTCGAGCCCCGAAGACGCCGAGCAGCTGTCCTGTGGAAGTGCCTGCGAGCAAGGCACCTCACCCCCCCTCCTCACCCCCCCGCCGACCTCTCACCTTCCCTGTGAAGGGGAATAACAGACAGCAACGTATTGAGCCCCTCAGACGATCACAAAATATTTAATGAAAAATAGCCTTTTAAGATCAAATAGCATGGCGTGATGAATGGCGCCGTCACTGGCAGGCCGTTTGCTTTCAGATCTCTTTTGTGCTTCACAGTTTGCATTCAGAGCGACTGGCCGAGACCAGAGATGTGTTTCTCAGAGAGGACGCTGTATCCTCTGTTCTCACACACCAAACCAACATTTTATGCCTTTGTTGTTCATCTGCTGTGAGGGATTGATACGGCTTCAACGCTGCCCAAAAATTCATTTGTGCTCCCGAGAAAAGCGCCCGCTCAGCATGGCCGAAGTACATGTGCCCCATTACCAGATTGGAATGCATATGCCATCCTCAGCACATTCTCTGGAAATGACCATTCAGAATGAGTAATGAAGGCGACGCCAACATTACATTACACCTAACTCATACACACGAGCCCGCAGGGAGAATGGCTGTGGTTTAATTCTCCGCTTTATGCTGGAAACGGACGCCATTAAACAAACATTTTCTTTCAGGTATTCCATCGACTGGAAGAGCGACCTGGACAGCTACTTTGACATTGATCCGGTGGAGGGAACGATCTCCACCAACGAGCTCCTGGACAGGGAGAGCATCGCCCAGCACAATATCTCCATTGTGGCGACCAAACTTAGTAAGTATGACAACAAGATCGATGGTGATTCATGCAGGTGGCGTCGTCCTTCCACCGCCATAATCTGTGTGAAGGATTTAACACGCTTTCACTCAAGTCAATACTCAATCCCATTTTGCTGGAAAGGTTTATAGGTGACTATAAACCATGATGGCTCTCCCGGAGGGATGTATCTTCAGGACATTGTCTCCTCTAGCATACTCGCTCCGACTCTGTTTTCATTTTTAACTGTCTTTTCTTTTTTTTAACACGTTTGATGACATTGGCATTGGAGGGGAGCTTTTCTTTGCCAGAGTCAACTTTTACTTACACCGCAGTAAAACGTGAACCTTCCTCAGTTTTACAGCAGGCAGATGCGGCCGCGTCGTGTTGTTGTAGAGACGAGCTCCAGGGGGGGAAGTTTGGCGACGGCGAGCGGCGGCTTTAAGACGTGTCATCCAGCTAATTACGTTTTTATGAAGGAAGTGGAGCAAATTTCCGGATAAATAAGCAAATCCATCGTCATCAAGTCATCAAATCTGCTAAGAACCGTCAAAGTCATTATCCCAGAGGCAGGCTGGTGCTCAATCAAAATTACCCACGCTGTATATTCATTAGGACAGACTGTGAAATATGGGCTGTTAAAACTTGAGTCATTGTCGCCTTGGAAACTGATATTACTCACTTCCCCTCAAGGTCATGGCAGTGACATGCTAATTCTGTTTTCAATGTGTGTATGTGTGTCCCTTTGTGCGGCTTTTTGTGCACGGGTGTCAAGGAGCCGGAGGATGAGGTAGACTGAAAGGATGCGGCGCGGCGGGAGGGGGGAGTGGGAGGAAGATGGGAGTTTTACAAGGGCGTTACATGTTCAGAGTAGTGACGCAGGATCGGAGAGGTATTTCTGCACAGCTCGCCCTCACTCTTTTCTTATCGCTCTCTGATCCGGCCCTCTGCCCTCTGTGGATCCTGTCTCAGGAGGACTGATGCTCCTCAAGACACTGTTTTCACCATGAGAGAAAAGAAAGAAAAATCACATCCAGAACCAATGTTAAAATAATAATGGCTGCACAATAGTGGTGCAGAACGGAGCACAGCCGAGTCTGTGTCCCAACTTCACAGTTCAAATGTGTTTTTGACCTTGAGTGAGATTTGGCAGAACTTTGTGTTCTGGGTATTGGATGGCTGTTATGGCTCCTCTGTGATGCATCCTATTATCATCGTTGGGATGTTGTCTGTTCTCCGAGTTTTAAACCATGAAGAACAGCAGCAAATACTGAAGCCAGGTACCTTGAATGCCCATAGAAATAATGCATTGTATGAAGAGAGGTCACGCAGAGAGAAGAAAAAAAAAAAAAAAGAAATCCCTGACTTTCTTACAGTCTCGAGCAGCCTCAGTTGGCGCCGCACAGCAGTTTTCAATAAACAGTAAATTATTGCAGACCTCCGTGTTTGACCCCGTTTCTGCATCTACTGTGTGTCCTTGCTGCTAATGCTTTCCAACATTTGTCCACCCACACCTTTTCTTCCCCCACTACAATCACTCTGAGGGAAAACATCCAACAATACGAGTTGTTGGATGACATTTCCCTTGAATATAAAAGGCACCTTTTACTTTGTAATGATTAGCACAACGCCCGAGTTTGGAGCCTCTTCACTTCACAAAGCCTGGGAGAATTGTCCGGTCATTGCGAGACACCGCAGTCATGCAGCAAAATGAGAGCAGTGTCTGCTGCTCTCCTGAGACACAGCACGCAGCAGAAGGCGTGCTAAATAAGAGCCGGGCCCAGATTAACGGGTTTGCTTTTTGGCATTTAAGCCCAGTGGCAATTTTTTAGGAGTCAAAAAGAGGGGGAGATCTATTAAATGCAATAATAACCTTGGCAGGAGGCGACGAGGAAGCACACTTTCTGTCTATTTACAGCAGCTGAGTGAGGCTCCACACCAACATGGAGGCAGTGCTGGGAGTTTGTTCTCTTGTTTTCTCCTGCACTTTCAGCAGATTAATGTCCACGAGGACTGTTTCTATCTCTCCTTTGTAGCGCATTTTTATAGATTTGTGGTTGATTGCTTGCAAAGATGAAGGTTTTTTATTTTTATTAAAATGAGCTTAATTTAAAAAAATGCAATATCCGGTGGAAAAGCAGTATAAAGCAGGAAAGTTTATGGCTGAGCGACCAAGCATTCTGTGGCAATACAGGATCCTGTTTCAATAAAATAAATAGAGCGTTTGTTATTGGGCTGAAATGCTGACACGAGTCAGATTTGAAAATAAGCACTATACCATTGCTCCATCTAGTGGGCTATAAGATATATCACTGATGACACTGAGAGTCGGCCCATAGTTATGGAGATGAGTTTCTGAGATGAGATGAGGAGCAAACCTGCATCCTGAGACAAATTTTCATTGATGTAGAAGATTTGAAGTTGCTCAAACTTTTCAGAGGACTGAAGAATTGTGGACCTCGATGGCCCGAAAAGATCAGTATTTTCGCTGGGTGAGCATCAGTGTTAGTAGTTCAGTCGGTGCAAAGCAGCAAATCCCATGCTTGGTGTCATTTTCACCTCGGTGGGAAGATTGCTTTTTCCATCAAGGTCAAAGACAGGTTACTAACTGAGCTATCGCTGCGTCTCCAATCCCCTTGAGACGACTCTACAGATCCCCCTCCCCACGCCGGCGATCTTCTAAACCACCCACGCACACACCTACGCACCTGTGTGCCCCTGCGCTGGCACTCACACAAACAAGCGCCCACTAAGCCCCCCACTGCAGAGCAAAGCCTATTCCCACATCAAATCCATAAAGTTTACCTTACTGGGGCTTTCACACAAAAAGAACATTTCCCCGCTGTGGCCCTGCAGTGAGAAAACAGTGCAACAAACAACCCCGGATTCAAGTTGGTCCCTCTCGAGGGGGCTATCGTGCTATAATTAATATGGGCTGCACATCTTATGGCTAAAACCCATATAAGAAAAAAAAAGGTTGCAAAGAAAATGTTCTCTCCACAGAGCCATATTCAATAATGTGATGTTTTATTTGCAGGCATGGGATGTTTTTACTGTGTGTTCTTATTTAATTCAGCTTTTCGTCATCAATCAAAAAGAGTCATAAAAAAACCTGCAATTTATGCATCAACATGTTCAGACACATGAATGCGTTTAACCGGAGCGTGTGGGGGGGTGGGGTGGGGGGGCTGGAACGCTTTAGCATCTGTTCAAGGACGCTCTGACTGGACACTCGGGCAGAACAGCCTCTTTAACCACTTGGCCGTCCGACAGCAACAGTGATAAAGCTTGATGCTGCGGCTCATCATGTGACGGCAGTACTTTAAATATCCACATGATGTCAGTGCTGTGAAAAAAACTCACTTATTCTATTTTCCCATCTACCACCCAGTGCTTTATTTAAACACTTCCCTGCTGTGTTTCCCTCTGCAGACAGTCCGGTCCTGACCAGCCGGGTGGCCGTCACCGTCCACGTGCTGGACATCAACGAGTTCCCGCCTGAACTCGCCAGCCCTTATGAGACCTTTGTGTGTGAAAACGCCAAAGTGGGACAGGTACGTTCACATTCGCCTGCTTCTCTTCTCACGTCAGGCGACACTGAACGCAGCACATTCCGCAGTGTTAAGACACGTTGATCCTGCAGCGAGCCGACAACTGTTGATTGGGCCTTTGTTTAGAGCTTCAAGGAGGGGAACTATACAAAGGTGTTAAATTGAATCTGAAAGGTGTGAATTTCTATAAACGCCGGCAAAGAGTCATTGTTTACACTTAGGCAGAAGTAAACAGTGATTTTTGTGGCGTGTGGAGATAAATTCTGTTATTGTTCAGCTTTCTGGACCGAGCGCACTCATTCGTCTGACACCTAACAGCGGTTTAGTTTTCGGTGTTTTACTCAAGGTCACTCGAATAAAAAAACCTTTTTATTTCAAGGGAGTTTGCAGAGAACCCTCCAGCACAGCGTGCAAATCTAAATCTCCAACTGATTGTGTCATAGAGTTCGATTCAGCCGGAGAAGCAATCATAAAGCACGGCAGCTCTTTGCATATCAGCAGCCCAGAGTACATTTCACATGATGTATTTGAGATGCAGTGGAGAATTTGCCTGTGCGCATTGTAAACCACCTGTGCCTGTAAATTAGCCCATTAACTAGCATCTATATGCAGTTAGCGTTCGGAGGGAACAGCTTCTTTGGCAGTCGATCAAATTGCCGTAGACTCCTCATCACATCGAGGATGTTTTCGCCCGTCCTCAGGCCCGTTGCAATCAAAACAACGGCTGTGCCCTGCATTTGAAGGCATCACTGTCTTCCCGGCGTGAAGTCGGCTGTGATTTTCGCCCGTGTTTTTCGGCCGTCAACATTGAGCGGAGAGGCTCAGAAAACGAGGCCCTGACAGCCTGTTCTTTCAATCAGCTGCTTACTGAGATGGGATCCTACGTGAATGCACAATTTTCTGCTAAAGTTTAGATAATTTCACTTGAGAGATCACAGATTTTCGCGCTTGTTGGGAGGATGAAGGGCTCAGTTTGATCGTGTGCATAAAACAGGATTTAGCAGTTTGGCTTTTTTTTTTTTTTTGCTTATTTTACGAGACGTCAATCACATCTACTCAGACCACATCCACACGGTCCAGATGAAGCCGAGGAGCTGAGATTTTGAGTTTTAAACTTTTAATAGATAATAATGACGTTTTTTTTTCTCTCACAAACTTTTACTCCAGTTGTTGCAGACAGTGTTTAAACATATATATTTAATGTCAAAACGGAGGGTTGAGGACTCAAATGCATCACACAATCGCTGATTTTAAAAAAAAATGACTTTAATGAAAATTAAAACGAAGGATCAACAAAACTCACGGCAAGACTTGGCAAGGGAAAAAACATGGACGTGGACGTGAACGTGAACATGAAGCATAACGTGAAGTGCAGACTTAAACTTAAAAGGCTAAACCAAGACCTGGGTGCAAAACTGTGACATTTAAACATATAGAGAATTAGACTTGAAAACATTCACTTCTACATCTTCCGGCCTCATTCAGGTCTTTAATACTTTGACAAGACTTTGACAAATGAAGCCATAAAGGACTGAGATTCAGGACTTCCTATGCCTGTAATCCAATCAGCAGCAGGAACAGAGAAATGCATAATTTGAAACATTTAGAAAAGTACAAAAAGTCGACAAAAAGACGAGTCAAAGTCAAAAAAGGCTGAAAATGAGAAAGACTAGAAAAGTCTTATATTCAGATGAGCCGCGGTCGTCGTGTGATATGTGCCCTGTATTTAAAGGCATCACCTCCTCTCCTCTCAGCTTATCCTTTTCCCCACTTCCTCACTTTAATCTCCTGCTTCTAATCTCCTCCTTGCTCCTCCTCTGCTCCCTCGCCCTCCAGACTTTCCACCAGTGTTTCCATGGCTGATTCCAGGTGTTGCTCACAGCTGGCGGATGATAAAGAACATCCTCTCTTGTAGAATCCATCACTCGTCCCTCTCGATGATTATCTGCGCTCGCGCTGCTGAAAAACATACAAACCACTTGTTTTGGAGTGGCTCACGCTGTGGCGCCGCCACCGCCGTCGCCCACGCCAAATAATCTGCGAGCAGCACGTCGCAGAGCGAGAGGAGGCTATTTTCATGTAAATGTGTGGGATGAGCAGGAAGCAGGAGAGCAGCCTCAGACCTTCAGCCCAGATTTGCAAAGGAAAAACGGTCAGGGCCGAGGCAAACCAATACATTAGAATATTTCCTTATTTGATTATTTACTGTAATCAGAGTCTTGACCGGTCGACTGGTGAAGTGTGAAATGAGAAAAAGCAACTACAAAAGAATAATAAAACAAGCGCATTTACTCCTGTGCAGCTGGACGTATTAGATGTACTTAAGACAGCCGGAGCTATAATGTGCTCCTCGCTCTTTAATGCATTTCCTTTGCTTTTTATAACACGGCGCTGAAATGCCATCCCACTGACACAGTTTGTTATGCTGGAATAATTACATTTACATTTACAGCATTTAGCTGGAGCTCTTATCTGGTTTGACTTACAATGCAGGCGAGTGCGAGAAAAAAAAAGCAAAAAAAAAAAAAGCAGAATACACTTAAAAGCCATTTAACATACACAATGGCGCCCGGTAATAAGCAGCTACAGCAGCTCACAGCTCCACTTGTGATGGAGAAGAGGTGGGAAGCACTCGAGTCCAAGAAAGGGAACATTTGTACGTGACAGATTATGATTAATGGCGTAATTACAGTTGTAGAAAATAAAACAAACCTTCCTGTTTTACAAAGCTGCTGCCACATATACTGACGATTCAACACTGAAGCTCAACACAGTCAGTTCCTATATACGATAAATAATAGATACATTCAATAGTTTATTCATTCAGTAGGCCTATTGATTATTGCCTATTAGAGAGATTGTGTTACATAGAAACATAACAATGCATCCAAATAAAACTTCTGCATAAAAATGGCTGATACCTCATGATGGCAGTTTTATTGGAGTTGAAATATATTAATTAGTTTGTATTAGAGCTGACACTTTTTTTGCTGATTAATCAGTTGCTCGTTAGCAGTTGGTCCGTGTTGGTTCATGATTTTGCAGGTGCATTTTTTTTTTTAAATGTTAAATGATTTATTGCTTTTGTCTCTTCTTGTATTATAAATTCAATACATTTTGGTTTTTGGACTGTGGCTCTGGTTTTTCTTTTCTCATTTTTAGAGCAGTTAATAGTGTATGTATTTATAGGGACAGGAAATGAGGGGAGACAGAGGGCAGTAACAAAGGTCCCTGGTTGGAGCTGAACAAAGGACACTGCAGCTTTATGGTGTGAGACTGAACTGATCTTCCGCTGGGACAAACATAAAATTTTAAGACAACAGTTTGGCCGTGGTAAGATCGGACATAAAGCATTTTTTTTCTAACATGAAAAGAAAATGACAGATTAAATGCAGCTCAGAGTCTCAGCTTTGGATGTATTCATCACCGAGCTCGTTCGGAATCGATGATGAACACAACAGAGCTCATCACACCTGGTGTCGGCTTCGCTCCCGGGGAGGGGATTATATTCAAATACTGAGAGGGGGGGGCTGATCAGAGGCTCCTCCACAGGCCTGGGGTTTCAGGTCAAACTCGTCCGGTCGGTGGCACAGCTGGGCCGACAGGACGAAGCTCGGAGACGTTCGGGGAGAAGCAGAAAGCATGGAGCCGTCAGCAGTCTGCTGCAGAGGTGGCTGAGTCAGCAGTCTGTGTGTAGCAGGGTGGAAACACAAAGGAGCTTGTGCCCGCTTGGTTACGTGTTGTTCTGTAAACACATTCTCGCATATGAGTCATGCAGTTTGTTGAAGTAGGATTGATCAGATGTGTCTCGTCTCATCGCGGGTTGTTTTGCAGCTGGAGTCGTTCTCACCAGACGCACAACATAAAACAACTGGTTTGTGCTCACGACAAGCTCCGGCAGTTCTGAACGAACTTTAATCCATCACGCTGTGTGTTGAGGTGATCTGGAAATTTCAACAAGTTATCAATCAGCTGCTCAGCGACTGTTTCCAAAAAGTACTGAGAGAACAATTCACTGCCTTGTTTCCAGCTCTGACGGCTCAGGACTCGTTGACACAGCGTTGAATAATTTCACGCTTTCAGTTTGACCAGTAGGAGCCGGACTTTCCAGTAAAGAGAAACACTTGACATCTGCTGCTCAAAACAAAATCCAGTTTCCTGTCAGTATGTAGATGAAAGTTAACAACGACACACGCATGCAGCTTTAATGTTCAGGAAGCAGCTCAGAACTTTTTCTAGACGAGCAGCAGAAAGCATCCTGCCTGGGGCCGAGCGGGGCCCCGGACAGGACGGCTCTGCAGCAGGTGATTAAAGCTGCCCGTCCACCCATCATCAGCCACATCGCTGAGGTGAGGATACTGAAGCAGTCTGTTGGCCCTGCTGGCGTCTGGTTCAGACACAGAGCAGCTTCTGTCCTCGGGCTGTGAGACTCCAAACTGCACCACCAAAAACAGCTTATTTTTATGGCTTATTATTTATTCATCCTTTTATATAATTCTTGTTTTGTCGGTAGCGTTCGGGGACCACGGCGAGCATTTCGTTACACAAGCCTGTGTCGTAGAACGATAAATAAATCAACCTTTTACCTTGTGCAGGATCACTCGAAAGATGAAACTCAATAAAAGCTCAAGTTTAAAATGAAGCCAGTAAAAGCCGATTAAGTGCACTTTTCATTCTCATGGTGGAATAACATGGTTTTTTAATTTTCACTCTCCACAGGTGATTCAAACCTTCAGTGGAAAAGACCAGGATCTACCGCCGGCTGGACAACAGTTCTCCTTCAAATCACCAAAGGAAGACGTGAAAAACAAGAACTTCACCATCCGGGACTTTGGAAGTAAGAGTTTATGTTTGTTTCAGCTCCTCTGTTTGATTGATTCTCGACTGTACAGCCTGAGGAGGCATCACCTCGTCACACTTACTGTCACAGTTTACGCAGCTTCGTCTTCTAAACTATGGAAATCACATCAGTCGGAGCATTGAAAAGTGGTTCTTTACACCTGACGGCTGATTACAGCTGCGCAATATGGATGATAAAGAAATGGTGCCAGCAATCAATTAGAGTTTCTTGGAAAGAGAGCAGATGATAAATTGATCATTTCTTATGAAAGAAAATAAGTAATTTATTCCACAAGAGCTTTAATATGTGTAAATGATAGCAAATCAACTTATTGTATATTATGATTAGAGTTGAATTTGGGGGCAACACATGCAGCAGAACCATTTTAATACACTGGAAAATAAAGACCCCTCCAAAAACAAGTAAAAAAAAAAATAATACGAGATATTATTGGTTGTAATAAGTGAAAAAAAATCAGCCAATAGAACAAGTGAAAATTGTCTTGATAAGATTTCTTGAAATAAGATAATAAATAATGCTAATTAGCAAATGCTAATAAAAATATGTTAAGCCTTACAAGATCTTGAAATTAGCTGGAAAAACTCATTCTTAGCTATATTTTAGTTAGTATTTTAGTATTGTGAAGTTTCAAGTTAAGTCTGGTAACTTGAAACAAGATAATTCATCTTTTACAAATAGCACAGCAGCTTAAAAACCTTATGTTTCATCTGAGATATGACTCAAAACAAGATGTTTTCAAGCCTGTTTCACTTAACAAGATATTCAAGATGCACCGTCTAAAAACAAGTTACTGGTTACTGGATATTTTGACTACAAATTAGAAAAATAGACTTGGTAAGATTTGGAGTTTTTGCAGTGTATTCACCCTCCAATGAGGACGACCACCTTCTCCAGATCAGTTGAGGAGTTTGTTGCTCACAGTTTATAAGAGCTGCATGTCTCAATGCTAAAAATAACTGAAGCACATGCAGTCGGACGTCGTCTCACGATAAGGCCACATACGACAGTCTGCAGCGTGCGCCGCTCGAGCCCTTTGAAGTCCAACCGCGACGATGGGTTCTGAAAAGTGGGACATGGCAGGATGAGTCCAGGGAAACGAATGCATTCACCATCCTTGACAAGCCCGGGTCTGAACCTCTGATCCACTTTTACCTTGTGGACACAGAGTGTTGCAGCTCTGCCACAGGCCCCTCTCTCCAGATACAGGCTGAGATCTGATCGGCAGGGACAGAGAATACAAACACCACGGGCACGGCGGACAGGTTCGGCAAGAGAGAGAGGGAGGGCGGGCGAGCGAGCACGGACAGCATCGCGGTTAGTGCACAACATGCAAGGTGTGCTAAAACGCCTGACCTCCTGTCAAGAAAAAGTGCCAGGCTTCGTCAGTGCAGCAAACCCAGCTTGACAGGGGTCAGACAGTCTGGCTGCAGCAGACAGAAGCGGGCAGGTCCAACCTGACGTCTTCCCTCTCCCTCGTACACATTGTCGACCTCTATTCCGCTCGCCGTGCTCGCACCTCCGGCTGTCTTCCCAAGTTGGTCCCTTTGTGTGTGTGTGTGTGTGTGTGTGTGTTTTTTTTTTCTTTATCCATTATCTCTCATTGCTAATCTGCTGTTTCTCTGGAGTGATGCCGCCTGCGCAAAGAGATAACCAAACAACAACAGCAGATCCCAACAGTTCTCACGGCGCAGGTTGACAGACAGCGAGCGCTCGGCACTGTTTCAGGGAACGATGATGTAGTGGGCGTGGCCGGGCTCTATCAGCCTCCAAAGTGAGCCGTGTAAAATGGCGAGAGCTTTGATAAGACAACTCTTTGATACATCGCGGTTTCTCATCACATTCAGAGAGGATTTTCTATCAAACATGAAGACTTATCAGACATTGAATAGATTTATCTATCGTCTCATACTCGGACCTCCAGACTTGTAAAGTAGCTCAGAGGATTGTCTGATAGATGTGAGGTTCTGCTGGGTGGAATATGTTCTTTTGCTTTGGTCAGAACTGTCGAACCTGTGCAGATCAAGGAATAAGCACTTGCTCAAATACTTCAGGACTTTCCACACACTCTTTTTTTAACCCTCCTATTATCCTCAAATATTACTAACACTTTTCACCCATGGGGTCAAATTGACAATTTTTTTTTGTGTCAGCCACTTTGTGTATTTGTTGAAAACATAAATAACCCCTTGATAATGAAATCTTGACCTTTCCTCTAGCGCCACCATCGGGACAAACAGGCCCAACAGGCCAAAATTGGAATTAATTTATCTTGAAAGGTTTTCTTCCAAATCTTCTCAAATTTACTGACAACCTTAGTGACCACAAGAGTATGAACCCTGTTGGTTTTGGTGATGATATGACCTTTCCTGCAGCGCCACCATCAGGTCAAACTTTCGGTTCTAGAGTTAGTGTAAATAGTGTAAATGATTGAAAATCTTTCATCCAAATCTTTTTTGGGGTGCACATTGATTCTCACAGAATGAACAATATTAAGGGTTAAATCCAAGAATACATTTAAAAAAAAATCATGGGATGTTTTCAGATTTCTTTTCTTTCATTGGCTGATTACAAAATTTCCCCTTCTTCTCTTCAGACAACACGGCTGGGATCGTGACAAAGCGAAGCGGCTTCAGGCGGCGTCTGCAGGAGATTTACTTCCTTCCCGTGGTGATTGAAGATAACGGCTACCCACCCAAGAGCAGCACAGGCACCTTGACCATCCGCGTGTGCGGCTGCGAATCCGACGGCTCCCTGCTGACCTGCAGCGCCGAGGCCATCTTTCTCCCCGTCGGCCTCAGCACCGGAGCCCTGATCGCCATCCTCCTATGTATCATCATCCTGCTAGGTGAGAGCCGTCGTCCTCTGGCTTGTAAACTGTCGTCATTTCAGCACAGAGTCATTGATGATCATAAAGGAACCAGGGGAAGCTGTTTTATGTGTAGTGCTACAGCCCTGATCTTAAAGATGTCAGCTGACGGTAACATCACACTGGAACACATGAAGGATAGATGTTTGGATTCTAAGGACTTTTTTTTATCATCCAGAAATGACTGTTATCATGTGATGTGTGATCCTCTGACCTACATTGATTCAGATGTGTTGTTGGTATTTGTGAAGAACATGACAATTGCATTAACAATTGTTAAGTAATTTGGTCTTTATTTCAAGTTTAGTAGAATATTTGTGAGCTTCAACAACTTTATAAAAAGTTGTGTAAATAATCATAGGCTTACTTTCTGCAAACCAGCAAATCTGCAGTGTCTCATTTAGATTATCTTTGTGTAAATCTTCCCTGGTGCTGATTCAAACATGATCAGCTTGATATGTATAAATTAGAGATTACTGTAAGACACGAGCATAAAACAGCATCTAAACAGCCTGATCCATCTCAATATTGTGCCATTTTTTTTTACATCATCCGTCTCCAAATGTGCTGATCGACTTAGTTTGGCGTCTCTCCAGGAGCGTCCACAGTTAATTACAGGACCCATATGAATTCAGTCATTCAGTGAGACGTTCAGGTTTGGGGGGGGACACTTAGCTCTATAAACTAAATCCAATCTCGCTGCCCTGTGGCCGCTTCGCAGGCTGCAGCCTTTGCATTTCACACAAGGTCAAGGTTATAAAACTCCTCCTTAATTCTCTGCTATTAATGTCCTAACTCATCTACATAGCGGCGAGGAAGTAAATGTGAGTTTATGGCATCATTTGCTGAATTATGACTATGGGATGGCCGGTTGTTAAAGAAGTTCCTATTTTACAGTGGAAGTCAAAGGTAGAAGTGACCTTTGAATTGAGCTGTATTTACATTTCTCTATCTCTCTCTAATATATGTTCTAACAATGCTTCATCATAAATCCTCTTCCATTACCTTCATGAATGTATTCATGTGAGACTACCAGCCCGAGCTCCATTGTTTCGCATGTGAGGGGACATAAAAGCTCGATTGTAATGGCGTGCTGTAGAGCTGTGTCGGTGTGTTCGCTTCATCTGAGAAGAATGTCTTCAAAGCTGCGAGTCGACTCGCCCCCGAGGCTGAGGCTGACGCCAAACTGTCATGCTGTCCCTGAGAAGGAAAGTGGCAGAGAGAATCAGAACTCACACTGAGAGCATTTCCATAGAGCCACTTAGTTCCTGTGCAGGATTTGTCAGGATGACCCAGTTGTCCCGTGAGGAGAAATGATGAGGTAAATTAAACAGACCAGCACAGAGGCTTTCATCTGCACTGCTGTTTCTTTCAAACTGATGTGGATTGGCTGCAGCCGGTGACAAGCTTTGTTCAGCCGCTGAGTCCTATAGTAACCCACTGTTGTTGAAGTCTACGCAGGGGCCACTGGGGGGAGCTGACACACTGTACACAGGCAGATAAAATCACTTGGGAGTGAAGGGAGGCAGAAAGGAAGTGAGATATAACAAGGATGAAAGGAAGAGACCTACTTAAAGCTTTTTTTTTTCTTCCCCAGTCTGAATGTATTTATTGGACTCTTTCACGTGAATGATTTCAGCTTTATCCCGGCCATTGCTCTTCCTCCTATACGCAACTGTATATTGAAAACCCAGAGGAAAAAACAGATTTTACTGCATTTTTCACTGAGGAGACAGAGGGAGCGACACAGAGGGAGACAGATTGCACTGACAGGAGAAAGAGAGAGGAGGAAATTTATTTTAACATTATGTGTTGAAAATCACACCGCAGTGCTTCAGCGTCTGAAAGGTGCAGAACCTCGAGCAACCTCTGAAAGGCTGCACGATAGAACCTCTCTGCTTTGGTTTATTCTCAGCGGAACAATTTTACCAAACACTGTTTACAGTTCCTGTGCGAGCTATTATAAGTATGCAGTGCAGCCAGCACACATTATTTACATCCAGCCACAAAAGGAATTCCCAGAAGGCACTGGTTTGCAGGTCATAATACGACATAGATTGAAACTGGGCCACCTTTGTGTTTTAGATGTCTTACTCATTTATATGACTCTAGTCAATCAAAGAAAATCGAGGTTGATTGAAATTCCACCTACTCTTCAACCAATCAATCAAACATCAGCGATTGTCCAGCCAATGGAAATTTGGTCAGAAAAGAGCAGCAGACCAACCAGAGGGTTTCAGCCTGAGTGACTTAAAACCACATGATTTCATTTACTGGATCTCAGCAGGTTTTAACTACATCTTTTAAATGCTGCTCAACACAGACTACATGTAAACCAGACACCTTAAATACTGACATCTGGAGCTCTGATGCTCTGATGATCTTTACAAGACTCGAATCCACAGCTCAGTTAGTTCTGTTTGGTTGTAAAGATCCACAGAGGTGCTTTGTGCATCACGACATGCTAACAATTACAATGCTAACATGCAGATGCTAGCGTTTGCTAATTAGCACAGAACAAGTGCAAAGGTTGATTAGTTTTGCAGATATGTCGGCATAAAGTGTTTGTGAATTTCAAATATTGATCTGATGCTACCTGAGATGTCTGAGGATCAGAATTCATCATCATCCATTCAAAAGTTGTTGAGATACTTCAGTCTGACCAACAGACTTACAGCCCAACTAAAAACTGATGATGTGACAAATAACATCCAAAACATGCCAAGCAAACTCAGCCCAGTTTTAACCTAAATACCTTAACAAATGTTTCCTAACAGGCTCAGTAATGTTAGCTAATCAACAGTGGTCTGACATGTAATTCTCTCGGTTTACTCCCTCAGTTATCGTTGTCCTCTACGTGGGCTTGAGGCGGCAGAAGAAAAAGGAAACCCTCATGTCATCCAAAGAGGACATCCGGGACAACGTGATCCACTATGACGACGAAGGAGGCGGGGAGGAGGACACACACGCTTTTGACATGGGGACGCTTCGCAATCCTAAGGTTGTCAAAGAGAACCTGTACCGCAGGGACGTCAAACCTGAGCTGAAGCGAGGTCCCAGGCCGCCTGTCTCTCAAGACAGCGCCGACATCCGAGATTTCATCAACCAGCGTCTGAAAGAGCACGACATGGACAACTCGGCTCCGCCCTACGACTCGCTGGCCACGTACGCCTACGAGGGCAACGGCTCCGTGGCCGAGTCGCTCAGCTCCATCGACTCCCTCGCCATAGACCTTGAGGAGGACTATGATTACCTCAACGAGTGGGGGCCCCGCTTTAAGACACTGGCAGGGATATTTGGGGAGCAGTCGGAAACTCAGTCGGACTCAACCACCACGGAGAACACGCATTGATGTTATTCACAGACTCCAAAAGCGAATATGTAACAGCATTCTTTCGGTTGGCGACACACAAAGTTTTACCATCGTTTTTTTTCCATGTTATTTGTTTTACATCTTTTTCCAGCACACCGTTTTCTATTTTATGTGGTACTTTTTACCATGCTCGGTCCCAAAATTGTAAAAAGCGAGGGAACATACGGTCACATGATTCGATGAGCAAAGCAGCCATTCAATGACCTTTTTTCAATTGAATGTTGTTTGTTGTCTTACATTTCGTTTCCTCTTGGGGAATACGCATACACGCGGAAATGTTGTCATTTCCTAGAACATCCTTAAAAGTGCCTCAATATAATTGTTCTTTCACTTGCTATTTCATGCCACATATCCAGTGTTGTTCCTTTGAGACCCCATAGGTGAATCTAATTCAGTCAGCATGCTGTGCTCTGACTGGCTGAGGCATCAACCAAGACCAATGTCGACTCTGTGGGGACAATGAAGTGGCCCGAGTTTGGCCAAAGATGTTTTGAATGTTATTTATTGTTCTATTTATTTATTGGCTGATTGAGTTTGATTAGATTTTTTTGTGTATTTATGTATTTATCTGATCTCTCAGTCATCGATCTGTATTTTTTATTTTTTTGGAGACACTCGAGGAATTTTGTAATTAATCAAGGCCCACATGAAAATGTATGTTTCTGTTAGGTGGGTCCTGTGAATAGACTTGTACTAGAGTTGTAAAAAAAAATAAATTAGGGCTAAATACTGCAGTTCAGTCATGTAATAAACACAGTTTTCTTAAATAAACCACACTTGGACAAAATCCCTTTTTTTCTGTTTACTTATTTAGTACATATTTCTGTACTGTGTCTGATCTACTAATCTACTACTCTACTATGTCTGGACAGACCTGAGGAAGCACAACCTCACTGCAACAAATAATCTCATTGAATGTAAATCTATTAATTCTATTCCGGCTTTTTGATTAATTTGATTAAGACATGACAATGATGGTCAGTCGGTCCGTTAGAGACACTAGCAAGTTGACATTTTTGCTTTTGTTTGAAGTGGGTGGATTGAATTTTTTTGTCCAGAAATCCAAGGTGCCCAAAGGATGAATCCTAATGACTTTGATGATCCCTTGACTTTTAATGTAGCGCCAGTCAAATCTATTAATTATTCAGTTAAATATGTTAACATCTACCAGATGGATTGGCCCAAAATTCAGGACAAATGTTCATGGTCCTTAGACAGTGCACCTGAATGACTTTGGTGCTCATGGCTTGGTTCTCTAGAATCAAAATCTGATATTTATGATATAGATATTAATGCTCTTTATTGGATGAATCATTAGTGACACTCCCTCACATTTCCATCATCAGGTCAGTTTGACCAATATTGATGTATCCTATTTTTGTCTACTTTTGTGTTGAGTGCTAGCATTTCGCTCTTACTGCTATTAACCTTCAATCCCTGCCTTATATATTCTACATCAAATGACATGATGTTTAAATTTCACATGTGGATTTCTGTCCCATATCCCACCGTCAGGACAGCACAACCTTCTTGGAAGAGAGACTCTGCAGTTGATTGGGTTTCTTCAGACAAATCAAGAAATAAATGCTTTTAAAGAGAGTGTTTCCGGATTCAGCTAAACATGCCCACGCTGAGGGAAGGCAATCACGATGTAAGAATTACGAATCGCACCCAGGCTTCAGCACGGTATCAAAATGGCCCTATTTCCCCGGTCATTGAATAGAGTGGCTCAGACCTTTCTTGCCATGGTCTGGTGACGACATAATGGAAGGTCTGGATGAAAGCCAAAGCAGTCAGTGACAGACAATGCAGAGCCTCCACCGATGGAAGTGAAGTGATTCTCCTTTCTGTCTCTCTCTATCACATCCAACAGGTATACCTCAAGGCTGAGCTTCGGTAAATGGTGTGATGTGTTCGAAAGGACACTGAGCGATCTACAATGTGACCCTCGCAGGTGGCAAGAATCGCAACAACGTGACTTAGGTTAACTTCTACATTCTTATCATCCTTTTGAGTTATTGGGGTAATTGACAGCAAAGTCATATTTTTGAAAGAGAGATGAAAAAGGTGATATATCATCATGAAGCAAACTAAAGTACTGATAGAAATTGTCCTCACTAAACAGCATTGGTCCTGAGTTCACTGAAACTGACCTACAGTTTATTTATGTTTCCTTCTTGTGATGATGAAAATGTGGAAGCTGTGTTTTGGGGAAGATGTTGAGGTGGATGGTTACACACCTCAGAGACAGCAGGTAAGAAAACTGTCACACAAATCATTTTCATACCGGTCATGTGAGGTTTGGTTGGCGCTGACGAATAATGTCTTCCTCAGAATCAAGAAACATTTACGTGGGTTATTTCGAAAGGCACTGGTGAACCTGTTTAAATTGGTGGACTTGTAAAAATGTTGATTGGTATTTTACTTTTTGAGTCTTCATGATGAAGCATTTTGTTGAAGAGCTACATTTTCTTCCGAACCTTCTTGTAAAACCGTCATTCAATCTCAACATATGGGTGTCAACTGTCATTCTGTCTTAATTACAAGTTTATTATCACTTATTTAACCTATGTGAATTAGTCAATTAACTGTTTAGTGGATCAACAGGAAATCGCAGCTTTTCCAGGATGAGGATTTGCAGCTCTCCTCTATCTCACACCATCGCAGGTTTTCAGTCAAACCAGCGACTTATCCTGTGAGATATTTCAAGTCTACCATCTGACCTGGTGCCAACTTTGATGCAGACATTAATGACACCCAGACCATAAATCCAAATGCCGTCGAAGAGATCCCCTCACTCTTCCTCTAGCGCCACCGTGAGGTTGACATTTGTGGTTGTGGATGAAATGTCTCGACACCTGTTAGATGGATCGCCATGACATTTGGTACGCACACTCGTGTCCTCCTCCAGATGAATTGTAATCACTCTGGTGTTCCCCTGACTTTTCATCTCCCTCATCATGTCAAAATTTCTACTTTGGTTTACGACCAAATACATGAATTTCCATCATTGTGCTTCTGCAAATTAGAAATGTTTGCATGCTACCTTGCTAAACTATAACTCCCTACTTGTGCTTCACTGTGGCTCTGAATTTGTGTCCATTCATTTTGTCTTTTTTTTATTGGCAAAACAAATAATTGAAAGCAAAAAAAGAATAGAGAGGTGAATCAATGATTGGAAATAATTGCTGGTTTCAGCTCTGTGTGAGTGGTCAGTTTGGTGAAAGCGATCTTTGAATTGATACAGCAGGCGAAATGTGATCGCTAAACACAGTTTCCCCCCTGCTGTTGTGTGGCCTTTCCCAAAACACACAATTTTCTATGCCACTTATGAGTCACCCCGTCTAGTGGCACCAGGCAGCGTAGACAGAGCAAACAGAGACATCAGGACTAAGAGGGAGGAGTGGCGGCTGTGGGAATGAGGAGACCGCCATCCTATGCATAAATATGAGAGAACTGGCACGCAGTAGCTCGGGGGACGGAAACCATTACCCCGAGCCAAAGCGAAAAGAAGCGATGGCATTGATACTGTTTGTGTTGGATGGGCTTCAGCCCTCCGTGCCCCAGCGAACGGCTCCGTCCAGGCCCATTGTCCAGCCTCCTCTCCAGCCAGTGCTCCAGCACGAGGAGGGCGACTCCATTAAAAAATGGAAACATCCTTTCGTTTGCAAGTCATTTATCAATAATTTCACCACGGTAACGAGCTTCGTTCGCCGCGGGAACGACATGGTAAACATTTGACTTTGCGGTGTAGGGAAAACATCAAATTTTTACAGGGCTTTCAAATTAGGGGAACATTGTTTGGTTGTGAATCAAGGTGTTTGCAGCCTTCAATTTGTGAGTCACTCGAGTCTGTGCAAGCATAGCTGTCATGATTCAACAAAGACGAGTTGTCACAGCGCCTTTTGAATAAACTCTCCCATTGTTGTGGCACAGAGCAGTTTGCTTAGACCGACTAAATGAAATGCATAACATCACTAAGACCACTCTCTTTTAGCACTTTTGCGCTGGCTCAGTTTCTGATGAACCCCTGTATTGAAGACAGTTAAGGATCACAGTGCCAAAACATACGGCTGCTTTACAATCACTTTGCATTATTTTGCATCTGAGGATATTCTCCCGGACTCTTTATGCATATGGAAATAAAGCTGTCACGGCTGCCGGCTGCTCTCTGAGCTGACAGGTTTGCTTTACAGGAACGAGCTGATCTTACTGTGCATATATTTGCGGCCACTAACCTTTGTTAACCCCTTTAATTATGAAGCAGCGGCGGCGACTAACCTTGAGACAGTAGCAGGGAGGTAAACACGGCAGTCATTATCACGCTCTGAGAACATGTTCTGCTGAGTGTTTAGCGATGATTAAGACATGAACTGATGGATAAACAACAATAATTGTTTGCGGGGGCAAATTGCACAGGGTTGCCAGTTTAATAGCTTCACATAGACAGTTTCAATCTCATACAGTTAAGCAGAAATTAAATCTTTGCGAACTTTAAAATACTGAATTTTTGGTGACACTGCATCATAGATGTTAATTAATGGGGTTAATTTGAATTTGCTGTTTAATTGTACTGCATCGTATCAGCATCAAACTCCACTTTAGTCTCTTTTCATTGTGATTCAGAACCGATTGGTGGACTGTCCATGACACTGTAAAGTCTGGATACATGCACAGCTTTAGAAGTCTCAGATACCAAACACAACACGATGGCTGGTATTACACCGGAGACGTGTTTGAAGAGAACAAGGTGAAAAAGTCAACTGGTGAATGAAAAAGCCTGTATTTTTCCTTTGAAGGTATTACATCAAAATTAAGCCGTAAAGTAACTTCTTAGCCGTGTGATGAACTGGAGATCCGTCCAGGATGAACCCAACACCTCTCCTGCAGAGGACGAGTAGTTATAAATAATGTTTCCATGAATGGAAGCAACTTGAAATCCATCCACAACTTTTTAAACTCTTCTCTGACTCCATGTTTTTATTTTCCAACTTGACGCCGTCCTCCAGTAGCGTTGCGATCCCTAACAGGTAAAAAAAAAAAAAATCTCTGTATTGCATTATATTTATTTCTCCTCAGCACGATTGGCAGAACTTCCAAAGCTCTTCTAAAAACTGAGCAACTAAACACTTGACTTGAATGTCAAGTAACCCACCAGCTGGATGGCTTGTTAGTTAGTATAGCATGTTTTCTAAAGAAGTTCCTCCCCTTGTCGCACTTGTTACTTGAAAAGCACATTTAACATTTGGCTTATTCAGAGACAGAGAGGAGTCAAAGAGTACAAGGTTTACCGCTATTGAAGCTTTTAAATGGAAAGGCAAGACAAAGTACATCGAGAAGAAATGCAGATTAAAACATGATGAAGAGGTAAATAAAACAGAGTCAACAGACTCGTCCATATGAAACCACATTATTCTGTAACGAACACACAGAAGTAGAGCACATCTATTTTTGTTCTTCACGTCGATCCTCACTGTACTTTCAAAGGTCCTGGATATTAGCGCTCCAGGCGATGAATTGCACGAGTGGAAACAGATGCATTCCAGCCTGCAGCTTGTGTCACGCTCCAGCCTTCACTCATTCTCTCCTGCTTTAATGTGGCAATGACACAAAATGTTAACTAAAGACATGATCGTTTCCACTGCAGGTTAACACAATGTAAAGTAGTTCAGATTCACAGAGCAGCTTTCATGATGTCAGCCGAGGCTCCATTGTTTTCCCCTTTGATCTTATTTGAGTATTTGTGTCTGTGTTTGTCTCTTCTTCCTCCTGCTCCTCATCATTTCATCAACATGCTGTTCTCCAGTCACTTGTCACCACATTGTTCCGTCCTCCTGTGTGGAGCAGGCTCTGAACCGTCCCCGTGTTTTTACGCTCAAACTCCTTTTCTTCCTCCTGTTTCGTCTGTTCTGACAAACCTTACATCTCCAGTGCTCCGGGTCCAAACTTGCTCCTGCCTCCCTGCCCGCTGCTCCACATCTCCCCACCTTCCTCCACCCGCTGCTGGCTTCTCATTCATCACTCAGCTCACTCAGCCTTCAGTGTCTTTGCAGTAAACCATGTTCAGCTTGTTCAACCTGAGCCTGTCTTCTGCTTCTGTGTCAAAAGTCGTTGGTTATAACTAAAGCCAGTGGTTCCTAAACGTTTTCTGCAGGGCCTCCTCTACCGACATACATCATCTGCTTTACATTTACCTGGCAGTCCTGTGACAAACCTCTCCACGCTTTGCAGGTATGCATTATTTTTTTTGCATCTAGTCTCGTCCAGCAGGGTTGCCAGGTCAGTGTTCTTCTGCAGAATTGAGCTACTTTAGGTGTTGCTGCAGGATGATTTTTGTCTACTGGTTGGTCTGACCTATTTTGCATGCAAACATAATTAATAATAATATCTATAAATACACATCAACAATTGAAAGGAAAATATTTATTTCCACATAAATAGTGCATATGTATCCACACACACAGACCTGGCAACCCTGGTACTGACTTATGCTCTCTTCAGGTTTCTAAGAATTTGACAAATTGCAGATTAATTCTTATAAATGAATCAACATTGATGCCAGTTTGTTTGGTATACATTCTTCTTCTGTTGGAATGAAGAAGTTACTGTTTTATTAAAAAGGTAAAACACTGTTATTGCAGTGGCTCAATTTTTGAATTCACGAGAGTTCTTATGGAGGAAACAAAGAACCTTGAAAACAAAGGCAGAGAGACGCTTTACGATTTCCTCTCATGTTCTGAAACAGGAAATCCCAACTCCAGAAATCCCCAAACGGCCGTCTTTAAGACACCATCGACTTTGCCAGTTCATTAAGTAAAGAGAACCGTCTCCTCCGCTCGCCGCCGGATGAGTTAAGGGCCATACGCTCCGCGCTCTGCTCAGACTTTACATGTGGAGGAGACGTGGCTTGAACTCATTCCTCTTACTCACGCAATCGGCTTGCTGGTGTGCTTTACTAACAACATCAGACACAGACCATTTCCTGACGGTCCCAGGGGACTGTGTGTGTTATTTTTAAAGCCAGCACAGAACAGGTTGAGCTGCTTGCTGAGATACTATTACAGTACAAAGCCAGCTACTCTGCGCTACAACAGACTGATGGGTGTTATCTGAAGGAATATTGGTGCGGGATGCTCCGTCTGCAGTCGGCTCTCAATATATTTATGAATACATTTGTTCTTCTCTTTGGCTAGAGGGAGGGTCTGCCTCTGTAATACCCTGAAATGTCTTGATAAAGTGCAGGATTAAGCTGAGGATGTACACATTTAGCAAGCTCGAAGCGGTTTGTTCTGAAAGTTTCAGACCAGTTTGTTCTGATATTCAGAAGAAGATGATTTAAAATGCACTGGTGCTTCTGGTGCTTTCTGAAAATCTGAATAAAACAAACCCAAAATGCGAGGTTTTGTGGGTCTAAAAATGCAGATATTGATTTGATTGATTTAACAGTGGTTTGGTTTATGATCTGTGTCGCGGTTTCCTGCAGGAATCCACCTCGTTAACGTGGCGTCCGGTTTGGATCTGCAGAGAGCCAGAGCTGGGAGAGTGCTGGATTCAGCAGAGCATCCCTGCCCCAAGCTTTCTCCTGCACTCTCCTGGTACAGTAAATGATTCAGCGTGGAAGACCCTGATTCCTCGAAAAGATCTGACCACAGATCTGTGAAATTGGACAAATTACTGATTAACGATAGAAAGCTCTCAGAGAGTGCAAACCTTGCTGAGGCTGCACAACGGATGTCTTATTAAAACTGCCTGGCAACAGTGGGATTTGTATAAGGATGACATGACTTTGACATGTAGCTGATATTGTATTTATATCAAGCGGCAACCTCCAGCGCTGAAAAATGAAGCCAATTCGGAAGTGCAAAAAAGCTGCAGTTCCTCGAATAACCGCTAGAGCAGGCTGCAGAAGGGAGTCAATTACATTTGAGCCCCATGTTAAAATGTCCGATTTTACGACAGAAAAAAAACATATTTACAGCCTGGTTCAAAACATGGCTCTAGTCCCATAAGCTGTTTTTCTACTCCATGACAACTCTGGGGGGGGGCAAATTTTTTTATAAGGCGTTCGTTTAAAATATACAGCATACATCATTATGCACAGCTCTGTCAATCTAAGTGGCGCCACTTTGATTGACAACTAGCCACTGACGGTCTAAAGGGCGTCACCCCGGCTAATTCTAGTCACTGAGTTTGGGAAAGAGATCGTCGTGGGGTTAGCCGGCTAGCAAAGATATTTAGCATTTAACCTAGCTGGTTAGCCGTAGCTAGGTTGATTATTTCGAATAAAGCGTCTTTTTTCAGCGGCTTTTTTGCTTTTTTGCTCTTCAGAAACCTATGGGTGACGTGATGGACACTACGTCCATATTTTATACAGTCTATGATTTATATAATGCTTTTTTTAGTCTACAATTCACACACTGGGGACAGAGGCTGACATGCAAGGTCACACCTGCTCATCAGTTTGCTTTGACTTGACTGATTGGATTATTCTCAAGCTTTAACAAAGCAGGTATTTAAACTCATTTCTATGAGTCAACCTAATCAAATCTCCTTCATGTGTTCCTGCAGGTAGGTCAAGGAGGTGATCCGTGCACCTGACGCCTCACTGTGCCAGGAGCCAAAATGGCAGCGGCGGTTGCAAATACTCATCTCCCTCTCTTCTGTCTCACCATGTATGTTTGTGTGCGAAGCTGTGTATCAGTTTATAGGATCTCTGCCTCTGCTGTTTTCTCCGGAGTTTGCAGAGTTGTCGATTCTCTTGACCTTGTTTTCCCCTGTTTATGTTAGTGAGGGAGGTAAGATATTGTAAATTGGTTTTCTTTGTTTTGGTTTAGATTATATTTATTATACCTTCTTGTTGGTTTCTCATTTTGCCCTTTGTCCACCCTGGAGTCCATGCACAGCTCCGTCTGAGCTAAAGCACATTGTAAGTTGTAAATAAACACTTTGACTTTTAAATCTCAGCGATCTAAGTTTTTGCAAACAATAATATTAATGTCAAAAGTGGCAAAGACTAGTTTTCATTTTGTGGTTGAAAATGGAGATGAGCTGGGCTTCACAGCTCAGAAACTATGAGCAAAAGCCTGAATAACTCATAACAATCAAGACTTCATTAATATATTTTTGATCATCTAAAAACTTAATTCATTATCTTCTCCTTCACAATGACGAGTCCGACCGTCAGGGCAAGGCAGGAAATCTCGATCCAAGCTTCCCCTCACGTGTGCTGCCTCGCTGGCGAACAGTAGCACACCCCCCGTCTTCAGCAGCACACCCCCCCTCTGTCTTCAAAAATTGATTGAAGACCGACTGCAGCTCTTCTGAGAGCACTTACCTAAAACGATCTCTCTTGATTCTTCTCTATCTCTCTGTCAAAGAAAAGACAATGTCTGGTGCTATAAGCTCATATGCTGCCTCATGCACCTGCAGCCTGGTGGGACATGGAGACACTTGATTGGACGCCATTTGTTCGTCACTTTGAAAAAAAGAATCAGGTGAATATATAATGAAAGATGAAGATATAAGTGCAATTTACTGATCATGTAATAATGCTACCATTTTCTAACATTTAAAAGGTGACTCTTCATTGGACAAACATGTTTTCTTGCACATGTTGAGCAGCTTTGTGTTCTGACAGTTTTTATCACCACCTGCTACAAACAAACAGGAATCTGATGTTGAGAATTTTCAAACTCTGACAGGCTGAAAACAACAGGATTCAAATGCCTTAATTAGATTTAGCACGCGGCTACATGTAGGTGTGGCTGTTTCTCCTCATAAAAAGTCTATTAAAAGGCAGGATACATTCACAGAACGAGACAACGCTGATCGTAATGATTGTAGCGATAATGATAACCGCCGGGAAACAGTTCACACTCGGAGCAAATGTTGTCGTAATAACATACAAGCAATTTGCTAATTTCATGCTACATCCGCTGGGGCTGTAGAATAAAACGCAAAAGCACCACATTCTATTGAAAAACAAGCAAAATAATATGTGAGCCATATAATGATTATCCTATCTGCTCTGTGAAATGGCACCTTGACCACGTCTATTCAGCTGGAGGTGGAAGTTAGAGGGTGGGTAGTTTAACAGCCCAGTGTGGGAATATGAACAAGCTGCTGATGACATTAGTCCTAATGAGTCTGTGGTGGACGGCTTCATGTGCAACACAGGATCTTAATTCTGATTTTTAAGAAATTTAAAATTATAAAAGGAAAAAATGTTTGGTGGCAAAATAACTACATTTCAGGATCAAATCCGAGGGTCTTGTATTTCTTTTTTTTTTTTTTCTTTTTAAAATTTTCAACTCCACAACAAGTAAGTATGATCATTTCTGCTCAGCTACATTTATTCAATTATTTTTTTCATTTCATTTCAACTTTATTTCAGACCAGTTTGGTCCATATAGAGAATGTAGATTAAAAAAAAAAAAAAAAAAAAAGTAGTAGCACATTCAGATTTTGCACACAAAACATGTGATCAGATTATAAAATATGTTGCACTGAAACACTGCTGGCTAACAAACAATAATCTGAATTCAATAACAGAAAATACTTAATAACACTATGGAAGGCGCCCCTACTTATCTCCATTTTGCAACAGTATTTTTGTGCTTTTGAAATTAGAACTTTTGTACTTGAAGTAAAAGAATCACTTCTCCCAGATTCTTTTAGAACTGCTGTGGTTTAAATGGAAACTGATGCAGCTTCAGTTGCTTCAGTTCTCAAAAAAAGCAAAGTACAAAAACATATATTGCATCTATTGATTTTATATAACTACACAATCATTTCATTGCATAGTGCTACATTAGGACATGATACATTTGATACATACACAATAATGATTTTTCTTTGTGACATGACTCTAGTGTTTAAATGTTTATATCTCTGTATCTCAGCTATATAAACAACACTGGTGAACATCAGGCCACATCTATATTTCTCTTACAGCGACATTTAAATACATAATGAAAACAGCAATGAAAAGAAAATCAGTGACGCCACTTCGCCCTGTTACATTATGTGGCTAATGGCTGCCTATCTCAGTTTCCATACAAAGACGTGACAGGTTCGCTTTTATGCGCTGGCTGCTTTGCTTGTTGGTGGAGAAGTGACACACGATGTCCGTACCGTTCAGACAGTTTGATAACAGTAATTAAGCCTTCATCGTTCAAACCGGTGCCGCATGCGTGATGAACAGATTAAACTCTTGTCCCACATTTTAACATTTAGTAAACAGTGCAGATTTATCTGAGATGAGTTCTTCGAAAGTTAAAACTTTTTTATTTATTTTTGCGTCACTCCTTCCTTTTGACTTATCGTCTTGTGGAGAGATTACAGCAGATGTTTTTGTGTAACTCTGCCTGATGTCAGTTTCTTTACTCTTCATGTGAAATAGGAGAATCTGGTCTGATCTTAAAGATACTTTAAACATGAATCCACGTCTGTCTGATACTCGGGGGTTGATCCAGTCCTGAGGTGAGAGTGCTGCAGATTTTGCATGATTCCATCTTAATACTGTGCGATTGTAATATCTTCCTGACCTTCATGGCCAAAGATGGACGGTGTGAAGTCTGAAGATTTGTGCTTTAAGACTCTTGCTGCCTGTAGAAAATATCAAGCACACGTCTCTTATAATCCTGCACCAAAGATCGTCTTCATTCTTACCTTAATGATGGAATCTGTCTCAGTTTTCTGCATCTGTTTCTTTGTTTTGTTCTCTTGCCATTAAGCTGAACCCTCATCTTCTCCCTGCTTATCATGATTTTGTTACTAGTTTCTTACTTTATTTTTCTCTATTTCTATTTATTACTTTTGTCTAAATATGCACTTGGGTGTCGTCACACTTGACACCTGAGCTTTAAGACTCCTCCAGTGGAATCCTCGCTGTTACCTATTAATGAAAAGGCAGCTCACCGCTTTCCTGTTTCACCGCTCTGCTAACACACAGGTTTCTGCAAGATGCTAATTAAGTGGTTCCAAAGTGCTGTGTTTTGAAAACTGGGCTGATAGGAAGATAAAGTCAGAAAGTAAAGGTGCAACATTTCTCAGCATCGAGGAGCTTTCATGTTGTCACTAATGCGAATGAAATCAAAAACAATACGACATAAAAAAAAAAGTTTGGAATGAGCAATGAATGATATTTACTTCACATTTAGGTTTGAGTTGGGTTGGTAGAAAATTTGTCTGGGAGACTTCACAAAAAAAAGAAAACTGGTTCAGAGAATACCAGCAGACAGCGCCACAAGTTCAACTCTAATGACTTTGCCAAAAGCAACTACATTGCTCAAATAGAAGCTCGCCAAGAAAAAATTAGGGAAACTCATTACCCGTGTCAGTTTTGTTCACTGATGAGAAGCACACGACTCTAACTCAAAAACTGCCAGGGGCCGACGGGGGAATAAAGACTGTAGTAACCCCCCGAATCGCCGACGTTTACAGTGTAATTCTGCTCTGCATGACGGAACTCTCATTATCACTCCAGCAAGAAAGGATGAAGCTAATTCTTGATGCTTCACCGAGATGGTAATGAAAGCCAGCAAACTGGTGTCCTCTGCAAACCACCTGACTTCATGTTCATGCAGAGATTGTGGTTTCATTGCTGAGCTGTTTTTAAGCCTGAGATCTAAACAGTTGCTTCAAAAAGTTTCCTTCTTTAAATCATCACTGCAAATTATAATGATCTGTTTTGTTCTGTTGCCACTGTTCCACTGGTTACTTCTGTGATGATGATTGTGACAAAGCTCTGGTCCAGTTTAAGAGTGAAGACATTTTTAATAGTGTTGATGTCTTTTAGTTCAGTTTCTAAGTTGTTGTTTTCTGTTGAATGAACACATGTTAATTCCCTCTGAATAATGTTCCTGTATCTGTACCTTAGTCAGTCAGGATATAGACGTTCCATATAAACACAGATCTACTGGGACATCTGTGCCGTCACTACAATATCAAACCAATTTCACTCTTTTCAAACGTGGATAAAATAGATTTAAGGAAAAAAAAACACCTCATTCAATCCGTCTCAGTATTTTGCTCCACAGTCATTCTCAGGTCTTGAGGGTCTGTATAAATTTACTTTCAATTTTCTGTTTCATGTACCACCTATTTTATTACTGTTAACCATTTCCAGATGTTGGACAATGACTGTAATATGTCTCCTCTGTTCATAGTGAATGTGTCATCCATGTGCGAATTTGAACTCGGCACGTATTGATACGGAAGTTCAGGACTGACAATATTGAATTGAAAGTATTCAGGCAAACTGAAATGTGATTTGCTCCATTTGGGAGAAAGATTGCTCGGCGGAAACAGAAAAGTGATTTTAAAATTTGGCACAAGAAGCAGAATTTGTCAATGATAAAAAAAAAGAAAAAGAGCTGAAAAAGGAAACATTGGCATTGAAACACTTGGACTGGAAAAAAGTTGTACTGGCTCAGAAACAAGTCTGAGAACTGAGACATTCAAAATGATGGTTTTATTTTGATATGTTTGTGTTTTTATGATGACAATTAGATTTTTCCTTCATGTCTGTCTTCACTTCTCTGTCACTGTTTGTGTGTGAGAGGAGGCGTTTGAGGACAGGAGGGCATCATTTACATATGATCTGCATACTGACGGGAAAACGTCCCTCCTCTGGATCTGAGTCTGCTCCGAAGCCTCTGACGTGATCGCTGTCGCAACCCGGATTCAGACTGGACAAAGAGGGGGAAATAACAAGAGTAGTGACGGAAAATAAATTTTGAAGACAAAGCAAAAAAAAAAAAAGGCTTATATTCCTTGCCTAACCCTAACCCTATGACTCCGCCCACCAGGCTCCAGGAGAGAGACGTTCATCCCCCATAAGCCTCCATGAGTTCATCCAAACAAGCAGCAGAGCTCTGCCAGACCATCACTGCATCAGTTTAGAGTTAACCCAGCCTGGTTCTATGTGGAAAAAAAAAACAACAAAAAAAACCTAGCTTGTTGTTGAAATACAAATCAGAATATGAAGAAAAATATCAAAACAAAATTGAACAATTTTGAACGTCTTCAGTGCCAATACAAATGTTTCAATGCCAGTGTTTTCTTTTTCAGTTCCGCTTTTGTTTTCAAAGCCACATTTTATTTTTTTGACGCCAAAATCTGAGCCACTGTTCGAGCTCCCAACGCTCAACTTCGAGGAAGAAAACGGGACTTTTGCAGCTGATAATGAATCACGTCGAATTCAATTAAATGACAGCTGGCATTTTCATCCACGCTGCAGGATTTCCTTTGAGATTGTTTTGTGTAACGTCGTCCATCTAAACCACTGCACAGGAAATCACTTTATTGGTTGAGTTTTTATAGAATTGTAAAGTGTTTTTTTTAGAGGAAGATATCAGTCCAAGCTCTCCATCTGATGCAGGTCATGTCTGTTTAATAAACCACTGTGGGCTTGTGTTTCTTGACAGTCACCTGAAAATAAGGTGACAGTTTGGTCTGAAGTTGGGCTTGTCATTTAAATGTGCTTTATTTTAAAGGTCTGTTTGTGTCTGTTTCACATTCAGTTGTATTATGATGTTTACTCTTCCAGGTATGATTAGTTTGTTTTCATATGAATCTTTGCAGTTGCAGTGACATTTCTAATACATCTCTCATACAACATGCATGTATGCAACTTTAATGTCTAATTAATATTGCCAGTCCTGGACCTTTTTTATAGATCTTGCCATACAAAATTACAGTTTGCATCTAAATAGTAACAGCAGACTCACACTAAAAGTCCAAACACTGACAGAAGCCGTTTCTCAGCCGTCAGTTTACGATTCTGTCGAGAACAATCCAGTAAACGAGCACGAGAGTTTTATTGAAGTTTGAATTTAAAGATGGAAAACACGGCTCAGCCTTTGCAGTAATATCAGCGCGCAGGTGGAACTGAACACCTTTCTAATGCGGGGATGAACAACGGGGAGCCTTCGAAGGCTAATATGAGTATCAATTATGCATAAATTTGTTGCGGTTAGTGGTCACCGGTCGGCCATGAACGTCCACTTCAAAATAAGATCCTCTCTTTTATGTGACCGAAGCAGCTCGGTGAGAGAGGGGCGAGTTTGGTTTGTGGGTGAGATCAGCTATTCCAGGCCGAGAGAACATAAATAAAGTGATTCCCTGGGTCGGTCGAGCTGAATCTGTGGGGAGGGCGAAACGTGAATCTGTGATATATCAAGTCATCTAATTGTGGTAAAGGTGTCATGCAGTTGTATTGAGGAGGATTTGTGTTTAAAGCTTTATTGAACATTATATCATGGCGTTCATTTGGCACGAGATGACCTCATATATTCCAGGTTTAGGTTGTGGGAGGAGCTGTGAGCTGAGCTGAGTGATCAGCTTCCCTCAGTCCAGTTCATGTCTTTAGTTTATTATACTTAAACTCATATGTGACACAATGGAAGAACAAATACAAAACAAAAAAGTGCTTCATCTCCTGCAGGAACGACACAAACCAGCCGAGAAAAAATGGCTGAAAGAAGATTTGATCAGTGCCAAGGAAACACGAGATTGACAGAGTGTCATCAAAGTGACACACAGAGTAAACACACACACACACACCTCACTTCTCAGAAAAGACAGATTGTCTGTCCTTGGATGCTGAGCGAGCTCCAGTGAAAGAACTATAAAAAGGCAAAAATAAAGGTTGTGTAACTTGGCTGCACCCTGGAGACGCACTGTTAGCAACAACACATCTTTTCAAGTCTTAAGAATAGACGCTAATTATTATTTAATATCTATTGATCAGCTCCTCTGTGATGTTGAGGCCACGAGAAGCTGCCTGAACAAACCGTGTGAGACGAGGCTCCCTGCGCTGACGTCCGTCCTCTGAGGAGCTGGAAGCCAGGCGCAGCGCTCTGAGGCGTCCTGACAAACGTGGCTCCGCCAAAACATCAGGGAATTGTGTTTTTAAAAATGTCAGACAAAATAGGTTACTGTCGTCCAATATGACCCATATGACTGTTCCCGAAACAACTCAGGAGAATGTGGCGCCATTTCTCTGCTCAAGGTCTTTTTAAACACAGGCAGCTGTAACTACATCTGTTAAAGGGGAAGTTCGTCAATTTTATCCATTAAAGCCTGTGGAAAAAAAGCTTGTTTCAGAAGAACCTAAAATTTGATAAACTGCTTTAAGCAATGCTACTTCAGTTGGCTTTGGTTTGGGCTACAAGTTTGAAAAAAAAAAAAAAAATCTGTGAGTTTGGAGTTTGAAAGAAGTGACCTGGTTGCACCACTACCTGATCTTGTGGTGTCAGATTTGAACTAGACAAAAAAATGTGTGAGATTAAAAAAAAAACAACTGTCAATTATGAGTCTGCCACTTTAGCAGGACACTAATATAATATTGTCTCAAGTATTTTTTTTTTAAGTTTTAGAGCTGATTGTTGTCGTGGTTAAGATTTGTGAATGACTGGTTGATAAGAACCTAGCGATGACTGAACCTGGACGTGGACTTTGACCCGACCGCCCTCCTCTCCTCAACCTGAAGATGCTTGGTGACAGTGCAACGTTGCCATTTTCATGACTTCTTACACCTTTGCTTGTTAGAGATGACTGAGAAGACTTTGCTTGTCAGGAAGCAGGTTAATGTATAGAAGTTAGTAGTGATCTCTTGAATCCCACAGTGCTTTTATATAATTGATGATTAGTGTCTAAATCTCACTCATTTTATTTCAAACCATCTCTTATGTGAAGTGGTGGACTGCAGTAAATAGGAACAGACTGATCAATGACAGCCTCAGTCAATCAGCTCCATCAGCAGCATATAGAATAAGGACGTGACATCACTGAGTTTCTCTCGACTGCTCGAGCTGTGGGCACATTTTGAGTCGACCAACTCTGACAGGTGAAGATAAAAAAAAGAAGAAATATCTGCTGTTATCTGAAGCTGCATTAGAGCGACTGTCTGACTCAATGCAGTTATGTGCATTGTGTGTGCGGCCTATAAATTCTTTATCTCTTTGAATCCACCGCTCTTCCTGCTGCCAGCTTTGCTTTAGCTCCCGACACAGGCAGACCGACACACTGTGCTCCAGTCAAACAGGAAGGAGGACGGTCTGTATGTCATGTGATCCTGAGGTTTCCTCAGTGTTTGGTATAAAATCCCAGACTGATTTTAAACGCTCGCCAAACTGGGTTATATCCTTCAGAATACTTTGTCCTACAGAAAATTGGGGCGCTGGCTGGATGATCATTTGGCTATTTAACAAGGCCAGACTGGGCCAAATTTCCCCGGACATTTTGTCAGCTGTTGGGAATATAATGAATTTGGAAAAAAAAAAAAAAAAGTCCACAAACAATTGTCTCGTTGACTTAAGGAAAAAGTCTGCTGAGAGTCTTCCTCCACCTCATCGGATCAAAGTTGATCAGACTTTGTTTACTTTGTAAAGACAGATAATGAGGTTTGAAATGTGTTTTTGATCTTTGGCTATCTTGGTGAATAAATGTAAAAATGGCCACAGTTGAAACAATTGCAATGTTCAAAAAGCCTGCAGTTTAAATAGTGTTGTTTTTACTGTTCACCATCTTAGTTCTAGTTCTCCATCTTAGTTTTGCAGGTGTTTCAGGTATTTAGTCATAATCCCAATAATTAGACAAATTACGACTTTGATCTGCCGAAGGAATCATCAAATTTACTTATTGACTTCAGTGACAATCAGAAGATCATCAGCGTCAGTGAAATCCATCCAGAACTTTGACATAATAAATTTAATAACAATCATATAGTAGTTGGGATATTTCATTCTGGACCAAAGCGGTCGACTGATTGACGTTATTGCATTTCATCCTCTGGGGACCATGAATTTGCAAATTGAAATTCCGTGTCAGTTCATCCAATAGTTGTTGAGATACTATGAAAAATGTCAACCTGGAATTCATCAGCATCTGGACACTTCTTCTAACCATGAAACTAAATTCAACCAGTTCATCTAAAGTAGATCAGATGATTTCACTGAATAAGTGACTTGGATCTGGAGGCGTTATATAAACAGTCAACCAGATCATGAAGCTCATTAATTCAGGCTGTGGGGAACATGAATGTGTGAAACCTCTGGGGCCAAAGTCATTAATGACAATAAGAGAAAATGGACTACATTATTGAGACTTACAGCTGAATTTGTATCAGAGAACCCAAAGAAAATCCCTGTTTGTTTCTCATGTGACGGGATCCGTGGTCCTGAGAGAATAATTACTGATCTGCAGATCCTCCCTTGGTGATACTGATCCTTCTCGAGTCTTTCACACAAACATACTTTGTTTTCATCACTCATTGAAACGTTGTGGCCGTTTGTTCAACATAAACATCGCAGCAACAAAGCAAATGTTAATTTTGCTCCACACTGTTGCAGCTGGTTAATACAGCTCTTCACTCTCAGTAAAAGGCCTTAATTGAAATGAAATTGCTTATGTGCTGGAGGTACAAGGTGGATTTCTTTTTTTTAAAGGTGACCTAATCTTCTCCTGAGTGCGTGTGGTCGGTGACGCTCAAGCAAACGAACCAGCACACCTGTGTTTTAAGCCCCGACATGTGTTCACCTGTAAGACGAGTCGCGGGGGCAAAGCTCATCCCGGCAGGATTTACCTCACGCTAAACCAGCTTGTAAGCCAATAAATAAAAATTACACTCAATTATAATCCATATTGTCAGATTCCCTCTTCTCCAACGCTTCATGCAAATCAATTCATTGGAAGACAACAAGCGTTTCCAGCTTCATCCTTGGCCATCTCCACCTGGACGTTTCAGGTTGTGGATCAGCGAGAGCGCGAGCTTCGCTGCCGTAGCTCGAGCTGTGTGTGTGTGTGTGTGTGTGTGTGTGTGTGTGTGTAAGCCCGTGTTTTCAGAGCATGGGAGTAAATGGCGGATTATGCAGGAAGCCCTTCGCAGCAAAGCAGTCAGACAAGGTGACCCCAGAGAACAAGGCTGTGTTTGGAAGATATGGAGATCAGCGTGGTCATCCATGACCGCCAGCCTCTTACTTTACACACCACCTTTTTTCTTTTTTTCACCCATTTTCCAATCAAACCACTAAATTCAAGATAGGGCTGCGCCGCATCCCCGCCAAGCATTCACACATTTACAAATCTATCTGCGACATTACTCAGAGGTATTTCATTCATACACAGATGGTTATTTGCCTAATAATGAGAGAGAGATTATAATCATGATTTAAATCCCACTGAGAACGAAGCTTTCACCGAGAAACACACGAGGAATTAAGTTTATCTAAGACCTGTCAGCACTGGAATTATTATGAGGAGTCATGGTGCAGGAGGACAGCTGTGGTTTTTCCAGATGTGTCTGACTCATAAGAATCAAAGACTCCTGCTGAAAATATGTTGAGGTCAAAAACATCGTTTTTCAGTATCACTCTTACAATCATTGCTGGGTGTGTTGAGGGTGTAAAACACAACAGTGACAACTTTCTTTTGCATTTCAAAATGTTTGCAGTCATAAAGGATCAGTGCCTGGATTTGATGTTCTCCTCATACAAGCATTTCCTCAAATGACAGATCATGAAATTATTCAGATATTCAACACTGGTCAGTCACAATACACTGAACTGTTCTATTCTTCTTTCACTTGTCAGATGGCAACATCATTAAAAAAAAAAAAAATCAGACACTGCTTAGGTTCTGTCTTTTTAATTGATACAAACATATATTTTCATGAAAATTGAAAAGTACAAATACTCTGAACTTGAATTGAGAGTATTTTTTAAATAAAACAAAAAAACAAAAAAAAAAAACACAGTATTGTTGAGAAGTAAACACATGCCATTACAAATATAACAAATATAAATTGTTGTAGTTTACTATCCCCGAAATCTACATCAGTCCTTGTGCTCATTACAAGAACCAAAACAACAGCAAAAGGTTTTTCATTTCATGCAACGTGGCGGTTAGATATTTGGATAGAGACCAATGATTATATACAACTCATTTGTTTTACTGTGGATCATTTGAATGCATGTAAAACAGTTGAGTATAACACATTGTATAGTGAATGATTTCAACACCATCTTTCACTAAATGACATAAATCAATGATAAAAAGAAAATTATCGCCACGTTGCTTCAAACCTGCTTTCGGAAACATGTCGGACATGACGGTCAGAGAACGTGTTCAACAGCCGTTCACGGTGATGAAGTACGTTCCCGCCGTCACTGTCAGGATGAGACGCAGCATCTGTCCATAATGGCGTCATGTCATGTTTATGCTTGTGGGCAGGTCTGTAAATCTCAGTTAACTGTTGACAACAGTCAACTGCCGCGCAGCCCAAAATAGTTCCGCACTGGCTCCAGAGCAATAAACTTTCAACAGTCCTCAACTTTTTTTGCTTTTGTTCCGACACCTTTGAGAGATCATTTCTTATATTTCTGTTCCCTTAAGATGCCTCCTGAAATCATGTCAGAGTGTTCAAAGCAACTCAGGCTGATGCTGCCCTATTTCAGTGACAAGACAGGCGAGGGAGCAGTATTCTGCTCGAAAACAACCAGCCGCTGTGGAGATACTCTCAATACTGTCTTTTTGTGGCTTGTGAGTGTGCGAGAGTGGATTCACTCACAGCGCTACAAAGCCCAGACTCAATAAAGTTTAGACGTCAAGAAGGGATCCCCTCACTCAACTGACGATCGTTTGAAAGTGAGCTTCACATCCGTCTCTGACTGCGGCTACTTGAGCCTCTTTCACTCTGACTGTGGGAAATTTATGGGATGAACCTACAGCTGCTGATTCCCAGTGTTCACTCACACGTGTCATGACAGTGTCAGAAGAGGAAGAAGATGAGTAAAGAAGAAGATGTGGCCGAATGTATGTGGACACAAGCTCCCTTATTTCTAAATCTGAGAAGTTTCTAATTCCAGAAAATTGCAATTCTGTTGAAGACTCAACTGTTTAGACCTTTTTTTAAATTGAATTATTCTAATTAACTTATTTTAACTATTTATAACTGCACTCTAACTTTATTTATATATTTTATAGCTGTCATATTATTTTAGCTTCAGTTTTAGCTCTTAATATTTTATCTTCACTTTGCTATTTTGCTTTTTAATGTCTTCTTTTATAATGTGCTTCTCTGCTTTTATTGTCTTGAGTAAAGCACTTTTTGAATCTTCTTGTTGCTGAAAATTGCTGTATCAACAACTTCCCATGCCATTGTGTGAAAGAATTGGCCATAAACAAGCCTCAGATTTAAACACGTCATCAGTGGACTCTTTTGTTCGTCAGATGGATGTAACTCTTTACATGTTTGTCCCTGCACCAGCATTTACCCTAAAATGTCACAAGGTGGGAAACTGGCCGTTCAGATTTCCCTGAATATTGATCCTTGCTCATATTCAGACACGACCCAGCGCCGGAAACGTCCCCGAACATTTCAGGGATGGACTGCATGTGTGAACAGGGGCTTTAATCTGCAAAGTCACTCCGCTGGTCTCTGCCAAACATTCCCATATGGTGAGAGAAACACACAGAGAAAAAGGCTTTGGAAGGTATTTGAAAGCAAACAAAGCTGACTTACAGTAAAGCCATTTTCTGATGTTTCATCACTGTCCTCTCCTAAACCTTCACCCCCCTCAACCCCATATTAGTCTTGTCTGAAAGTCACATTATTGCAGCGAAATCCACCACAGGCCACCCACTGACACTCTCCTCACGCAGGATAAAATTAACAACAGTCCACTCACTTTGCTTTCCAAAAGGAAGTTTTAAAGCCAAGTAATTATTGATGGAGGTGTGAGCCAAGGGCAGCGGGCTCTCTCTGTGAAGTCTGCTCGGGCTGCAGTACAAAGCATGGTGACCTCGCCGGATCCTTCTTATGCAACGAAATGCAAAAAAAAAAAAAAAAGGAGGCTGCAGTGGTCTCTTCATAATTTAATGAAAGAGACGGAGCCCCTGAAGACTGTGATTTTTCATTTTTGAAGCAGCAGTTGTTTTAAATGTCTCCAAAGTACGGGACAGAAAGTTAAAACTCAAACTGTCAGCTCTTTTAACATAGCAGACTTTTAACATCTCTTTGCCTCATATTGAAGTGTAGTCACGTATTTAAACTCACTGAACACATGTAATATTGTCTGTATTAGGTACTTGGGGGATGACGAACTTTCCCCGCCCCCCATCTGACATATTACCACCTTATAAACTTATTATATTATTATTATATTTTATTAATGTTTTAGTATAATTGCCTTTTTACAAACCAAACAGACGTGAGACCTACACTGGTAATCAGGTGAAGTAAAATTTCTTTTCATGTGATAAATCCAATATTAGACTTCCTTTATTGTCATTACACAAATTAATCAGCAGGGCAAACTGGGTAACGAAATTTCATTGCAATGGCTTCCAAGGATGAGTCAGCAATTTATACAGTAGTGCCAGTTGGTGGATATATACATATGTAAAAAAAAAAAAAAAAAAAGAAGAGAGAGATATTAAAATATGTAATATGAATATAGGTGGTGGGAGCTACATAGAGACATATATAAATGAACAATAGTTATCAGTAATGAAGATATATACAAGGATATTGCACAGAGCCAATTAGCAGCAAGTTGAATTATTGCACTTTAGTAGTGGTATTGACTATAAAGGTGAATATAGATAGATGAATATTGCACATAACAGAAAGAAACAGTTTGAAAAATGGTGAAAAATGACAGATAGTTATATTCTCTTTATATGTAAATCTGGTTTGATGTCCATCGTCTCCTGGGGGAAAAAAAGCTTTGTAGCTGATTAAATTTCTTTAGTTACTTGGATCAAACTGTCCCTTTGTTGTTAGGCTCTTAGTTTATCTGAGCTTTTGCTTCTTCTGGAAATGAGTTTGATGAAAGTCAACTTAATGAAACAAACACAAAAACACACGGCAGATTTTTTTCTGTAAAAGCTGAAGAGAGAATGTATCACTGCTCTTGACTTTTTCCACATTTAATTGGTTGTCAATATAAAAAATATTGAATATATTGCTGAGTAGTTTTATGTTAATGTGCATTTCAGATTTCGTTTTCAAAGAGTCGGTGACGAACTCAAATGTCAAGCCACAACTGAAAGCAACAACGTCACATCGGTGCACAAACAAATCCGATGAGATGTTTCATAAATATTAATTGGTGGTTAAACCAACAATGGACTTCAAATCGGAGGTGTTTTCAGGATCTCAAATGATGTGGGACTAACTAACAGATAACAAGAATGTTCGTATTTCTTTTACTTCCAGACTGAGGTGGTTTGTAAAGTAACATGTTAGAATCACTGTTGACTACATTTTGGAAATACTGACATGTATTTTTTGCCCTATGATATGAAGAGTAAAAGTACTACATTATATTTTAATGAGGTGAAATGGAATTTACTTTCCTCACTTCACAATAATAAATAAACTGGACTCAAAATTCTGAGGCTGTGGTCATAAATGATACCATGCATTTGAGTAAATATCAGCTGTATTATGTTCAAACCACATGAGATTTGCTGTCTACCAGCAGAAAATAATCATGTCACCGTGTACAATGTTTGTTGTCTGTTGACACGGCTGTTGATCTGTTTAATCACCTTGCAGTTTTCCAGCCCCTGAGACTTCAGGCTTTTAACGTTCTCTTGTGAACATGTGCCAATTAGATGCCACCACAACCTGCACCGAGATCTGTTGGCGTTTTGAAAATCCACGGTTGCCTTTTTTTTTTTTTTTTTTGACCCATCCCACCGGGGATACCACACGGCATCACAAGGCCATGCACGTACAAAATACTTTGAATTACAGTACACATTTACCATGACACTGCCATGTTCCAGCTTTCTTTTCAACCACAAAGCCTTGAATTGATGTCCATACAAAAGCAGCAGGCAGGGATCGGTACGATGTGTAACCGGGAGACGGCTCGGCAGCAGATCACCTGCAGAGATAGTTAATTATGAGTAAGCATGCAGACGGTGCGTGAGCCATTCAAAGCTAAACGTGCATCCTGTTCCACACCGTTCATTTCAAACGTGAAGGAGAGAAGGATCCAAATGTAAAATATAAATAAATAAATAAATAAACTGAAACTTTCATTCTCTTTGGGTTTTGTCAAATACGGATGTAGATATCTCCCTCAAACTCCGCATAATAGAGACAACCAGCTGTTAGGATTGATCCTGTTGGGGGGTTGAATCTGTCCAGTAGTTGTCACGACATTTCTCTCTGAACCATAAACATGAACCTCCAGCTCCTTCTCAGATACATCAGCTCGGTCAGTGGTCAAGCTAGAGATCCCTCCAGCATCATTTCTGGAGGCGCCCCTCCAGTGTAGTGTTCAGATCTGCTGTTGAAGTCAGGTGATGTAAAGAGCGAGAGGAGTCCACATGTGGAGGTCAAACACAGGACTTGGACCCAGGAGGGGTTCATCCTGTGTCAAACCAAAGTCAACGTTGACTTGGTCAATGGACTTCACTTAAATGTACGAAACTCACATGCGTATTTTGATTCAAATCATGATCTTTTCCGAAACTAAAGAAAGTAGTTTTGGTGCCGAAACATCACCAAATTTCTCAGCATTATCCACATGTTTAGTACCAGTCAGAGCAAGCTTTATTTTGAAAGTCTAACCCGATGTTGTATATTTATTATTCTTAACTTGCCATGCAAACCAGATGCTAGAATAGTATAAGTGTCATATTTGAGGAGTTGGGATTGAAAACATGTTGGAACCTCCTGGTGGAAGAAGAGTCAGTGGATCATCCTCTGAGGACCACAAACATCAGCACAAACAAACCAATCCATTCAATAGTTATAAAGATATTTACATCTGAGCCAAAATGGCGGCGTGGCCAACCCACCAAGACGCTAACAAACAAAAACACTTTAGTGAGCAAAAATGTCAACCGAGGACGACGATCATATCTGATATTCAGATTTAACAATGAATGCCTGTGTTACCTTACAGAAACAAACATGAGTCACTTTCTGGAAGCTCTCTGAATCTCGCTGCACTTAAGATCTTACATTTGATGAACAGTGGCCTCTGAGCCACCGTACTCTCCTCTCAGCCCTCGTTTCTGAGAAGAAAAAGCTCGCCGTCGACCTCGCCGGACACCAATGAGAACTTTATTACAAACAATGAATAATTAAAACGAAACCTCGGCAGCTCGGATCATTTCATTGCGATGCCAACATGCAGTGATGTAGCTAATGAGATTTTAGTAATGGGCCGACTTCTCCCACCGGTGCCGTAACGGCCGCGCCTGCGCCGAGTTTTGGTGGAGCCAGGAAAATTGCCTCACCGTGAGCTTCGTACCCTGATGAGCTCTGAGCTCTGTGAAGGAGACGCAGCTCCTTTATGATCTCCTCAATGATTGTTGCATGTTCCAGACACATTTTGCTATTTTGGTGTCTGGATGTCAATAATAGAGAAGCATTTTTTTTTTTGGTTTTGTTTAAGCTCAAAGTGCTTCTGTGCTTGAAGGGATGTCAGACAAATCTCTCACATCATAAAGACACATAGATTCTTGTGTGGGAATGAAATGTGTGTAAGTTGCGTCTGTCTCACTCACTTCTTTGAGACACTTTTGGAATATTTAAATGAAAAAAACCTGCATGTCAAGCTACTTTTTGAATCCTTATTAAAAGGCAATTTCCCAGCTTTTAATGACGTCTTTTTCTGTTTGATTTGATGTCTAATTAGTCACTAAACGGAGACAAAATTGTCATTCAAATATATAAAGCTTTTGCAGTATTGGCCATGTAGCAGTTTTTAGATTTCATCACACTTTCATGATGAATTCCCTCGACTGTTGAGGAGCGATTCACAGCATCGAGTCACATGACTGGATTAAAAAAAAACACACACACACACATTGGAAACATGGCAGCTGTGACAGTAACTGTCAAATTCGTCATGATTATGCAATTATAGCAGCAACAGAAGAACTGATGTGGATTTAGGGCAGAAAAAGGAGGAGGAGCTGCGTTCAAGAGCCTCACAATCGAAGCTCTTCTTCTCCTTCTTTAATTAAAAACCACCACAAACCTGCTTCTATATCCCATATAAAGTATGAAGCTCACAACAATCCAGAAATGTTTCTTTCACTATTTAGCTCCCTCGTCTCCTAAACCTTTTATTTGAGATGTGTGAAATATCTAATTGAACACTGAAACTCTCCATAGAGCTGTTTTGCAAAAGCGAACAAAATTAAAATTCGCCTCACTAAGGACAATAATTATTCACTGTGGGCTTTCCTCTGAACGCCAGCCGCTGCTCATGCGGCTCGAGTTGAATCGAACGATGCACCCAGATGAAAGCAGCATGTTTGTGTGAGAACATCTGCGAGATGGACGTTTTACTATGAGCTGGAAAACAGGCTTAACGTTCAGTTTTAATATATCTAAGCACATTAGAGCAACATACAGGTGTTGGACATAATGACATGTGTAAATGTCAGAGAGATATGCTAATATCATTTTGCTGCATTATGTGGCAAGTTATTTTGTCCACGCTCTGTGGGCGGACACGGCTGCTGATCCCAGTCCTGCACGACTCCCACGAATCACCGCGGGCTACACGAGTGGTTTTAGGATCCGCAAAACATGTCTGGACTGGATGAACAAATTCCCCTGACGTTAGTATCAGAACGTGGTCCAGACTAGGGATGAACGTTTCAGACGAATACAAGTATGATACGAGTAAAACCTGTCAATATCCGTGCTCGTGCTGAAGGAAAATCCTCATTGTGTAACTGACTGTCTTCGCGCTCTGTGATTGGCCAGTCACACACAGCGCCCGCCCCTCCCTACACAGACACGTCTCTCATAACGTACGTGGTGCATTTGACAAGACAAAGCTGAAAATGGCTTGTGTCCAGTCCGGTCGTTTTTTTTTTTTTTTTTTTTTTACCGTCTGCTTGCTCTTGGTTTGGACGGTGATTTCCCTGTTTGCATCACTGGATGTTTGCATGAATCATGAAGTTCACACAGATCATTAAAAAATAAACAGTCTTACAGACCACTTACACACATACACACATATAGCTGAACACACAAAGTAGCTTGTATTCATATTTTTTATATGGCTGCTTACAATGTCTGACACTTTCTCACAGTTCATAAAAATAAATATAATATTATAAATATTACAAATTAAGCTTTATATACTGTGTATATGCTTTGAATGCAGTAGATTAGCAACTTCTGATCAATCTATATCAATTTCAGAATTAAAATAAAGTACCGTTTTTAAGCCCCACCCATTTCCGCTTCCACTTCCGGCCCAGGCCACGCCCACTCTGAGTACAGATACAGATACAGATAGTGGTGTACTCGCTCATCCCTAGTCCAGACATTTTCAACATTACTGTAAATCCAGTGATTCGACGTCATCGATGGGAAACAGGAAGTGCAGCTTTCGACCACGGCTCCGACAAGCTCTTCGTCCACATGTCAAGACGCTTAATTGTCATTCAGACGTACTAGCCCAGGCTGGAGCCGTGTGCAGAAGGCGCCAACACATGGCCACTTCATGAGCCTAACCAACAGGAAGTCTCAGAGGAACCTGCGAAATGTGAGCGCCACTAAAACCGACAGCTCTGTGAAAGCTTGTTTGTGCATCTGCTCGCCCAAAGAAAACACTGTGTTTATCCAACGTACGTCTCATATCAGGACACGTGTGTGAATAGTTTGAAAGAATCCTGATTTGTGTCGAGGAGTCACCTGTTTTTTTTTAAAACCACACTCGATGCCAGAAGCTGAAGTTGTCGGAGTGTGATTCCTGATTGTTATTGTCAGCACATCTCGGCTGTTGGAGAGGCCGAGCTGTGACCAGATGGTCACAGGTCCAAGGCTCAGCGCTCAGGTTTCCAACTGCTTTGCAACTGACAGTCAACATAATCCCCACAAATGTGCAGAGTGAGGAGCCTGAGTCAGACTCACCTGCAGCCTTCCTGAAGAAAAGCACATTTCCTTTAATTTTACAGTTATGAATGTGCAGGAATATGAGTTTTGGCTGCCTGATATTAATCCTCAATATATCCCAGCATTAACATTAGATTTCATGTGAATGAGAAGAGGGAGATATTTTTTTAAAATTCTATTTCTCTAACCATTAAAAAATAGCTTGATATAGTGGAAATCAGCGAACCTGATATTGGCTGTGTTTTCAGTTGCAGGGCTGATCCTCATGTAGGAATCGGTGTCTGGGGTAGCGAGCACACACAACTAATGAGATTCTACCTGCGTTGCCTGAGGGTCTGCAGCGCCGTCACACACTCCACGAGCCTCGGAAACCGGCGTGTGCGCACAGACACACTGCTGCGCCACACGCGAACGTGCGCGCTATTGAACCCATATGTTGGCCGTCGTAATTAGAATTTTTAATTGGCGCTGCAGCATGTTGCAGGAGGGATCCAGCAGCACATTCAAATTAACTCCATAAATCATTTTTTTTTCTCCGGGAATGAATCTCAAAATGCTCATAACTTAGTGTACGCAGTATAACAAGTCGGATTAGAATATAGTGTATAAACATCACATAGATCACAGACAGAGGAGATGAAGTACAGGCACGGCTGACATGAGATGCTGGAAAGCCTCTGTTCCATTACTGAGACCAGCTTCTGTGGTGATGCTGGTGGAGGAAACTCTCCAACACTCATGCATTTTTTACAGTGTAGGAAACATGTTTTCTTCTAATTCAAGCTCATGGATTGTTCCTCCTCAGATTTCTTCCAAATTTCTGTAACCTAACTTTAACTAGCTGCACTTTTTCAGCATCGTGATTTCGACTTTGCTTGGTCTTTCTACATGTACAGTCTCACAGTTTGGAAAGTGACGTGTCACTGCTTCAAAACCGTCACTTTACTCAGAGTTATTATTGAGACGTTATCAAGTGGAACAGTCTGAAGCTTCTTCTGTCTGTGCCCTAATAATGAACCCGCCTTCAAAGCCACTAAGATCTTCTCCTCTTGCAGTCTTCACCTCAAGTCACCTCGGCCTGCTCAGCATTTTTATACACGTAGTACAGCATTGACGCATTTTTACCTTCGACAAGAAGGTGAAGTTTTGGCCGACGTTGGTTTGTTTGTTTGTTTGCAACATAACTCAAAAAGTTATGGACAGATTTTGGAATTTTCAGGAAATTTCCTTCCTGGGGCAAGGAACAAATGATTAAATTTTGGAGGTGATCCAGAAAACCGCCATGATGGAAATGTGGATTTTCAGGTATAACTATTAAAGTAAAAATGATATCAATGTGATTCCAGTTGCTAAGGGTATGTTTTTATGGTCCAGGAATCCATTGAAATAGATACATCAAAGGTAGGACTAATATTGTGGGGTGTAAGTCACAATTAGTTGTGGGAACTCTGCTGCTTATTGGCGGAGGTCTGCGCTCTCCTAATGGCATCATCCATGTAGGGAAGCATCTGTTCATTATGTTTCTTCTCTTCTTTACTCCTTTAACTCAGTGGCTAATTTTGCACATTGTAAGCATTGCATCAGTTTTTGATTTATCCAAATAAGCGCTCACAAGGTCGAGGTATTCGAGAAGCATTTTTTAATCTGTGCATGAATTTGTTAACTGTTAGAAACATATCATAAGTCTTAAATAGTGCTCACAATGTTGAGTTGCTGAGACTCTGCTGATGCGGATCGGCCTCCTGATGAAAGGGCTCGGAGGGAAAAAAAAGGAGGCACGATGCTTTGAACTCCTCACTGGACATGTAGTGTGGGAAGGGGAGAGGAAGTTTCGATTTGGACTCGGCTGCATCAAACCAGCGTTGCGCTTGCTTTTTTAATGACAAGGTTATTTTGGGACAAATTTGAGTGATATTTCAAACACATCACACAGACAGGGAATCGTTCCCACGTCTTGTTGAGGCTTGTTTTTAAATGTCAGGGCGAAAATATCCGACAACAAATTAGATTTTTTGTCAGACCAGACCAGGACACGACTTCACGTGTCGCTCACTTAGACTTGATAATTCTTAATTTCAAAAAGAGCAAACCCTGGAGATCTTGAATAATGAAGGACCTCTCAGCATATTTCAAAGAAGCTCTTCACACTCCGTTTTGCTGAGACGTGTCTGTCAGAAAGGCGGCACTGTGTCAAAGACCTGCATTTTTTATGAACTTTCATTAATTTGATTGAATAATTCAGCGACGGCTTTGATGAGAGCGCCGGCGTTCTTGTTGCTCTCACGGTTGTCAGCTCTTACACTTTGTCTAAACACGATTGCCCAAGTGCATTATGCAATAGGAATGTGCCATCAAGTCCTGTTTGTCCTGTTTTCATTCTTTTGTTTTTTTTTAGTCATTGTTCAAAAGGCCGATATTTGAAACATCCATCAACGTTAAGAAAGAACTTCAGATGATTACCTGCTGAACAATATGTCCCTGATGTGATATTTTAAAGGTGACATGAGAGAAACTCCTCATGGGAAAGGTGAACACATAACTCATGTTTTCACACCTTCAGACCTATATAGACTTGTTCTGCTTTAATCTATCCAGGTTCTCTCTTTACATATAGATTTTTTCCTCATGACTGACACCTTGTAGATTTTCACCTCATTACAATTTCGTCTCCGGAATAAAATGACGGCTTCAGGTTTACAACTTCTGTGACCTTTGCTAATAATAATCTTGTTTGAACAATGTGGAATAATCTGTGTTGGTTTAGAGAGAGAGAGTTTTCCCTCTCACACATTTCGCCCTCTGATTCCTTTTTGAATTTATGACAACACACTGATCCAGCATCACTGATATGAGAGGGCAGAATTATATTAGAATAGATTCCCTCCTCCATTGTATTATGTTATTGAAATGCTTGGCAAACCGAATTTTTATCCGCGTGTTTGCAGCGTTGCATCGGAGTGTGATAACTCATATCTGCTGCAATGAGCAAAACTTTTCATCTGTTTTCTTTTTTGAGTCACATTGACTGTAGATGGCATTGTAATAATTGAGAAGTGTCCACTCCGATAAACCAACCGAAGCAGCCTCCTCCTGTGGGTGTGAGAAACTTTCCCCTCCAACTTCAATCCAATTGCGACCTGGTGCTCCACACATCTCAGCCGTTCAGCAGTCTCCCACTTGATTTTCTGCAGAGTTCTGGGAATGAGCCGCCGCTGTGGCTGCGGTCAGTTTACGGCCGCGGTGATAGATGGCAGAGCGGCTGATTGAACTGATTCAAAAGTGCATTTTTTGAAGGGGACAAATGCTTCGAGCACAGGAGAAAGTTAAACTGTTTTCCAAAGCTTGTTGTCGTTTTTTTTTTTTTTTTTTTTTTTTTTTTTTAAAACAAAGTTTCAAGGAATAAAAGGTGGAACCAAGCGGCAACCTCCAGCGCTGAAAAATGAAGCCAATGCGGAAGTGCAAAAAAGCTGCATTTCCTCGAATAACCGCTAGAGCAGGCTGCAGAAGGGAGTCAATTACATTTGAGCCCCATGTTAAAATGTCCGATTTTACGACAGAAAAAAACATATTTACAGCCTGGTTCAAAACATGGCTCTAGTCTCATAAGCTGTTTTTCTACTCCATGACAACTCTGGGTGGGGGGGATTTTTTTTTATAAGGCGTTCGTTTAAAATATACAGCATACATCATTATGCACAATTCATAGCTGTCAATCAAAGTGGCGCCACTTTGATTGACAACTAGCCACTGACGGTCTAAAGGGCGTCACCCCGGCTAATTCTAGTCACTGAGTTTGGGAAAGAGATCGTCGTGGGGTTAGCCGGCTAGCAACGATATTTAGCATTTAACCTAGCTGGTTAGCCGTAGCTAGTTTGATTATTTCGAATAAAGCGGCTTTTTTTCAGCGGCTTTTTTCAGCCAATAGCGTTCATTCGACCTGCCTCAGCTCCGCCCTCGCTCCACCTCTTTGTCCATATTTGGAGTAACCGGAGGTAGGCTACCAAGATGGCTACGCACTACGATTTGCTTCATTTTTGCTCTTCAGAAACCTATGGGTGACGTCACGGACACTACGTCCATATTTTATACAGTCTATGGGTGGAACACACCTCTCACCACGGCAGATTTATCGCTTTATTCGACCGCTTCAGCGACTGCAAATCAAAAATTCCTGAGTGCATAATGAAGAAGAAAAGGGAAGGCTGAGGAATGAAATGCACTTTTAATTATTTAGCAAACTGCTGAATGGAGCTAAAGCACTGTTCTCCTCATCAAACAGAGCGATGCGGAGGAGAGCCGGCACCCACCGCAGTCAGTCAAACGCCGACTCTCTCCGAGCTGTCTGCTTAACGAACTGCCTGGCCGCTCCCTGGGAAGTTGCAGGGAAATGCTTCTGTTTTAATGGATCTTTAATTCACAGCCACAGCCCTGCCTGTAACCTCCTATCCCCCAGTGCGATCAACATTACACCTTGGCAGAGTCTGCTGCAGATAGTAGATGTCAGACGCTGTGCAGGAGAAACACAATTAGGCCTCAGTTTAAGAGCCTGAAAAGAAAGTGTTAACAAGCAGTGCATTTTATTTTTAATGATTGACTCGTGGCCACAGGGATAATTACTCTGTTGGACCAGCAAATGATTAGAGATCAAAGTTTCTGTTAAGTGAACTTTAATGAGACGCGAACCACCCCCCTCCAACAGACTTCAATCATAGACTGTGAATGCGCAGACTGTATCGACTCACTCCTGCAATTTCTGATGTAACAATGATCATTCTGGAAACTCACTGACAGAATAGGTTGTTGTGATGTGATGTTACTGCCGCTCAGAATGACCGATGTGAGCTTCGTCAGGTCAGGACGACACTGGTTGTCAATGCTTTCTGAAGCTCATCTGAATGTTTGTTCCTGAGCAGAGACTGTGGTCAAAAGAAAGCAACAGAAACAGTCGGTAAGAAACAGGATGTAGACAAGATATCCTGTGACATAGTCAGTCTAATTAGCTTCTGAATGGAATAAATACACAGCAGGGTCCAAAAGTCTGAGAGCACATTGAAAATCTTTAATATTTTCATTTCAATGTGGAAATAATAAGTTTGAGGACTGAAGGTTTGAAGAAGTTATGACATGTAAAATGAAATATTTAAGATTGTGCACTATTTCTAGGTCAGCAACCAAATCAACTCCATGAACTTCTTTGTTATAAAAAGTCTTATTTCCCTTTTATTGCAGTAACCATTCAGATGACACACAGGTGGATTTAATCTACTCGTCACTCAACTTGCTTTGCTTCCTCGGAGCCTCTATAAATGCTCACTGGAGTTGAGGTCAGGTGACTGTGGAGGAAAGTCCGTGACAGCCAGGATTCCTTGAAGACCAAAGAAGAAGTATATTTGTCCACATCACTGGAAATCACTGCTGAGTTTTTGCATCACTGAACTCTCAAATGTCTCTCCATTTTTGTAATGAGGGCTTTATGTGGTGCAACCCCTCTATGTAATTGTTGACAGACTGTTCCTGCTGACAGTCTGATCACGTCACCTGAGGAAGAGTCACTCTCACATATCGCACTAATGCTAATGCTAATCGCGATCTGTTGCCCATAGATCTCAATGCAGGTGGCATTGAAACACTCTCCAGTCGATCAGCCTGTGTGGTTTTGTAATTCAAATGCAAATCCTGTCGGCAGAATAATGGCAGTGAACATATCACATGCATCCGTCCATGTAACATGCTTGAAGACTTTGCCTTTGTGTTGAAATCATGTCTATTGTGATCAAAATAAAAGAAAGCTGTAATGCCTTTAAATCTTCAAAGACAATAGCCGGAGCCTTTAAAATGTGCAAACAGGTTCAATAATTGATCAGTGAATAACTCAAGTGAATTGGGTGCCTATTTTCTTATGACTCCCAGCCAATTTCATTAAAAATAAAAAGGGGCACGAAAGATGTGTATCAACGATATCTGATGCCCAGAAGCTGCAGGATTTACCAGAAACAGTCTGAAGACATTAAGAATCAAGGCTCAGGCGTCGCTCATTAACGGCACGTCTGCAGAATGAAGAACAGAGGAGAGAGAGAGACGACGGCCCAGGGCTGAACTTTTACCTCCTGACATCATCTGTGAGCATCCCCGCTCGCCCCAAGATGTTTATATCCCTGAGAGCTTCAAGGAAACGCTGCCGACTCTTGTTTGTACGTGTGGGAGTGTTTCCCCAAACACACTCTGCTCTTGTTATTTCATTATTTTCTTTTCTGATTCCTATCTGAGCGCACGAAATCTTTTTAATCTCGAGCAGAGCCGCCGCCGTTTCAGACACAGCAGATCTGTTCTTTTTTTTGAAATGAGATTCATGGACAATAATTCTGCAACGTACCTGTAATATTATTTTGCAAATGTCACTCCTCTAACAAATCCCAATAAATTGTATTTAAAAAGAAACAGATCTTTATTGCTTTGAGCATATTTGTTTTGCAGAAGAATCAATTGGATTCAATAAACAGAACTCTGTCTTTTTATTAATATGTTGGCCTTTTATTGAACAAGCAGCAGGGTGGCTCCTACACACGATCAGGATGCATCAGGTTGTTCTTATGAGAAACATTGAGCTGGTGAAGAAAGAAAGAGTGGACTCAAATACAGGCAGCTAAAATTCACATGTGATTAAAAACAAGGAAAAATATAAAAGTGACGTGTTAATTAGGCTCAACACCAACAACATCATGTCAAATTTTGGAAAACAATAGTGGAATATTTCCATTTTATCCTGAAATATGAGCCGCCTATTAAATGTCATATGTTAGGACCAGGACCCCCACCCCCCATCCCGGGGAGCTCAGTAACACAATTAACTGTTTTAATGTCTTGATACATGTAACATAGTGTAAATACTCAACCTCACTTGTCACTTTATTGTCTTATGCCACTTATTGTTTCTTGTTTTTTTATTGCTGCCTTAGTTCTTAATTAGCCACTTACTGGTATTTATTCTTGAGTTACTGTTTACTGTCTTTTACTGCTGCTGTGACAAGTAAATTTCCCCTAAGGGGGATCAATAAAAGTTATCTTATCTTATCTTATACTTAAAGACTTTTCCTAATTAAAAAGGTGCAATATGTGAGAATGCAAAGCAGTGTACATGTATTAATCACTTTGTTTCATCAATGCGTGAATGGATTTTAATGTAACAGCATGGGGACAGATTCAGGGACAGATTCAGGAACAGCTTTTCCAGGAAAGTCCACAGGATGTGATGTCAGCTGACACCGGCTTAGAAATGTCCATTAACATCAACAACAGCAGAACAGTCTAACACAAAGCCCAAAGTCAGAGCTAATATTACTGCAAAGCATGTGTATTGTCATAGAGTTGTACACAATATGAAGAATTGCATGCATTCATATACAGTATGTTTTCAGAGACATGAACAATCTTGCTTTTATCATGGGAGAGGAAAAAAAAATCAAGCCTCCTCTCATCAGTCCAGGCTACTTTACACTCAGCATCCTGTGTGTATGTAGGACAGATGTTGTGATGCTGGTTTTTCCGGCGGGTCTGCCTGCACTGTATTGGCTCCGTCCTTGCACGGTGAGACAAGGAGGTGGGGGGGGGGGTCACAATACAAATCCCAGGTGAGCCCATCAGTGGCAGGATGCATTTGTGCGATAGAGTGATGAGGCGAGAGGGAAGGAGAGGTCTGAAGGAAGTGAAGAGAAAGGATGGAGGGGGGGAGGGAGGGAGCGGGGAGGGGGGTCTGGGGTGACCTCTCCTGTCCCTGTAAAGCTGCAGTTTACTTTTGTAATCCCCCACAGAACAGCTAAGGGGGATATTCACACGGCGCCTCCCTGGAGGAAATAAAGGTGACAGAGGAAATGATACATTTTGTGCTCGCTGGGTTAAATGTGAGATTGCTGCTCATACGACGACTCCTGTAACTCGTACGGGAAATGTCCCGCCGACTGAAGTCCACATTAGAATTGACTGGTGGTTTGCGTGGAAGCAGAAGTGGCACGATGAAACAATCACAGCCGGAGCAGAGGGAAGTACAGTGTGCTTACTTTGCATTTATAGCAACGCGTTCTCGGTAATTGTCTTTCGATTTGTTCTGTGTGTCTGTTATTATTCTTGTTTAGTAGGACCTTAATGGAAATCTCCTCCAGCTTGCCTGTAGCTAAAGACGCCCGCCAAGTCTCCCATCAACTGTACACTGTGCATTTGGGCCAGTATTTATTCAGCCACTTTATTAATAGAAGAGATGATCATCCACGTAAAAGCTGCTCTGGATTTTCAAACCTGCCTCTGACGCTTCCTGAGCAGAAGAGGATCCCATCCCAACTGCCTGTGCACTGCAAAAACTCAAAATCTTACCAAGTATATTTTTCTCATTTCTAGTCAAAATATCTCATCACACTTCATATAAGACACAATCAATCAAACACTAACGAGGAACATTTCAGTAATGTATAGTAACTTGTTTGTAGACGGTGCATCTTGAATATCTTGTTAAGTGAAACAGTCTTGAAAACATCTTGTTTTGAGTCATATCTCAGATGAAACAAGCCATAAGGTTTTTAAGATGCTGTGCTATTTGTAAAAGATGAATCATCTTGTTTCAAGTTAACAGACTTAACTTGAAACTTCACAATACAACTAAAATATAGCTGCGGTTTTACAGCTAATTTCAAGATCTTGTCAGGCTCAACATTATCTTATTTCAAGAAATCTTATCAAGACAATTTTCACTTGTTCCATTGGCAGATTTTTTTCACTTATTACAAGCAAAAATATCTTGTATTTTTTTTTTTTTAACTTATTTTTGGAGGGGTCTTTGTTCCAGTGTGTGTAATTGGAATTGACCAGAGTTTCGTCCCTGCACGCTTTAATCACTGTCACCCCTACGATGAGCCATAACGAGGTTTTGTTCGCGATCTCTCCCGCACTGGTAGGCCGTCATCTGTTCACCGCCCCGTTCCTGTTGACCCGGCGAGGGATGCGGCAAACAATTTCTGCAGGGGAAGGCGGCGGAGTTCAGCAACATCAAGGTGCTGCGATGAGATATCAGAGAGCTCGGCGAGCTTGATACGCCGCAGTGGGGAGAAATAAGAGGAATCTGTGGGAGCAGATCAGATCGGTCTCGAGCCGCGTCACCCCGAGAATCAGCTTACAGAAAGGAAGAATGTCAGAGCTGGCAACTTGACATCAAAGTGGAGTCTCCCCCTCAGATGTTTTTCTCCTTTTACCTGAAAGGCCGTGAGATGTTCCTCCTGTTGGGCTGAAAAGAAAAGTTGGCTCAACTATTGGAAACAGAATGTGCACGGAGAAATTAAACCTGATCCTTCTCCATGAGATTAGATATTGATTCATCTTCCAAATGACAATAAAGAGATCTGGCTGGAGATGATGAGGTATTTATACTTCATATCGTTATTTCCTCCCCCCCCCCTGCGCCCACCCAGGATTCAATAACGCGAAATTATTGCTGAGCTTATGGTGTGAAAATCTGCATTAGTAACAAACAACACAGTGATTCATTTTTTATCATCCTTTGACTTCACGCACCATCAGCTTTTAGCCACTGAGAGCAGTTTCACCGAGTTGAGCTGGAAACTGATTTCCTCTGCTTCTGCAGCTGCGTCGCCTTTGACAGAGCCTGATGGAGGAGTTCAGCACGACGCCGTGACCCTGGAGCTCTCTGCCATTAGGATCTCATTTCTCCACCTGGGAGAGAAGGGCTCGCTCAGTAATAACCAGTGAATATGGTGAGTCACATGGCCGGGGAATATCACGCCGCGTGCTGAAGATCCACGACTCCCTGAACTGGATGACACCACAGCACAAACAGCCTGAACAGCCGGAACATCACTCAGCTGATTGATTGACAGACGGATCGACAAATATTTGTTTTCTCGCATTATCTGAGCTGCTACATGCAAAGAAGCACGCCGACGCTTAATATACCTTCCCTTCAGCTGTTTGCATATTATGAGTCATGAAACATTTTGGCAGGTAATTCTGAGACACCTAAGGTCCATACATTTTTCATATGATTCATTTTTCCTGCAGCAGCACGGCGTCTAAACAAAACAAATTACTCTCCTTCAAAAGGATTTTTTTTTTTTTTTTTTTTTAAATGTGCCTCAGTTTGTGGAATCAAAGCAGGCTCCAGTCTGGTTTCCTCTGAATAAAAGCTGAAAATAACAAACGCAGATACATTTTTTTTGTACATTCATGAGAAAGCTTTAATTGGCCAGCAGCATTAAGGCTTGGGCTCGTTTCACAGCGCTGACCAGGAAAACGTCCTCCTTTCTATTTAGCGTGGATCAATCAGTTGGGTTTCAAAGTGTGAGCAGGTGTTGACCTGTGCTTTTGTATTTACATGAGACCGCTCACACAGAAGCCGTGAATATTCTCATATCCATGTTGCATGTGTTGCAGATTGTTTATCAGAACACTGGCTGTAAACTTGTGAGAAAAGGTGCCTTTTAAAGGACTTAATTAATATGTGTGTGGATGGTTAATGGTGGTTGCAATCTGCTTCCAATCAGTTATCATATATGAACATGTGTGTGTGAATGGGTGAATGCTGGCTTTGAGTGGCTCAATGAGATGAGAAGAGCCATATATGAATGCAGTCCATTTACATTTAGATTTGGAAAAAAACCTGGGCAATCTTTTTCTTTTTTCCTAGAAATAAAATGTTTTGTCTCTGCAATCTACTCTTATTTTGAAATTCTACTTTTAGTGTTCTAGACAAATATCAAAACCAGTGTACTGCCAGCACAAATTTATCTGTATTTTTAAAGTTTTATTAGGAAGCAAGTATAAAATATCCAACAAATGATTCAAAATGTTGCTTTTCTATTTCGTCGTGTGACAAAAGGTTTGACCCATATCTAACTTGTCATGGTTTGCTCCTTGTGTTTTTATTTTCAGTGCATTTTTCAGTGTTCTCCAGTGTTTTTGGTTTCGTCTTTTGTTCAGGCATCACTTCAGTGGCTGGAGGTGTGGCCTGCTGGTGCTGGGTCCCCTCTCCCTTCTCCCAGCTGTCCCTCATTCCCTTCTAACGACCGGCAGCTTTAAAAGCTCCATGGTTCTTCCTGGAGGCTGCCGGATCATCCCCTCACTCTCGTCCTGCATTCCCTGCGTTTCCAGTGTTCCCAGTGTCTCCAGCGTCTCCTCTCGTCACCTGTGCTCGGCCTTTACCCTCATGTCTCCTCCATCCAGCCTCGGCGTTCACCACCCAGCCTCCAGCCACTGAAGCAGCTTGTCACCAGATTCCTTTGTTTGTTGCCTTTTTCTGTATTTTCTTGTAAGTCCTGGAGTTTTTGTGTTTATTAAATCCTTTTGCCTCAGTTCCCCTCGTCTTGTGTGTTGCTCTTGGGTCCAGCCAAAAACCAAAACCGTGACATAACTTTTAACTTCCCTTGTTCACACTGACACTGTCACATGAGTCAAATGCATGTGACTGGTCCGAGTTAGTAATTATCACCAATATGGATGAACATGGGTTGGATGCTGCATGTAGACAATTACATAAATCATTTGAGCTTTAATTACATGATAATTCAAATGCAATATGAAAATAAATGACTTTAGACTAGAGCAGGTTTTAAGATGTTGAATGCACACATGTATATTAATCTGAAAAGAAAATGACAAACATACACAAAATCAAATACAAAGAGTAATGAAACTTGCAGTCAGTATATATTATCAGTATATAAAGATAGTTTCTAGGGGACAGGGTTGATGAATGAATGGATCCAGTGTGGGCTGACTGTATGAAAGCAGAGTAAACATCCAGAGATACAGTAGTACCTCTTTGTGGTTACTGTACAAACTGAACTGTCAGAATATGAATGTCACCTGTCGTTCAGTTAAAACAAGAAGACGAGAGCGAGGTGTGACTCCGGACGGTTAAATCTGAAACTGCTGTCGACGAACATTCCATCTGCTCCTTCGCTTTACTAAAGGGAGCCGTCGTCCTTCACACGAGCCTGATCTCATTTCACAGCGAGTGTCAAACTGACACCGTGTTCTCATCTCGCCGCACAGTCCGGCGTCGGCGGGAAAGTCAGGAGCACAGATTTTTCAATTCAGAAGAAAAAAATATATATTTAGAGAGTGAATCTGTTGTGTGACATCCCGTCGGTTCAGGACGGAGGGTGGATTATCGAGGAGTCTTTTATCGAAGCGTAGCTGCTGGAGTTGGAAATGAACTCTCCTGAGCCTCTCAATTAATCAGAGAAATTAACAGAAGGAACATTTGATTATTTCATTTATCGCAGCTGGTTAGGTTGGAAAAAAACAGCATCAGTAAAATCTGCAACTGACACCTGTCAGCACCTCTGGAGGTCGAGCCTTTGTTTCTGCCTTCAGTTATGTAAGAAAAGTCTCTGGCACAGTTTCAACACGCAGCAACACTGATGAATATCCTGCAGCTATTTTTGTAATTTTCCTTCGCTTGTTTATTTACGTGTACGGAGATGCAGAGATACGCTGAGTGGGTTTGAATGGCAGATGATAAAAAGGAGCCGATTAATCGTTTTTTTTTTTCGTCATGTTGTCGACTATCAGTGATTGGAAAACTATTTTAACCCACAGTCTGTGTAGTTTGCAGAATAAGTGTAGGGGAGTGTGATAAAAGCTTTTTATCCAGGTGACTGTGCTCGAGGAAAAGAATGAAGAGGAAAATACAGTCGCTGTTTGATAAATTCACAAAGATACATCAGCGTCTGCAGAGCTTGAAACCTGATGAAAATCATGTAATTTGTTTTGCTTATACATGAAAAATTGGATTCGACTGAGGCGCACCCGAGTGCCAACGAGAAAAGCACAAATTCCTGGATGAATTTCAATCAGTCGGAAAAGAATAGTTTTCCAGAAATCACTTTACATGCACGTTGGAAATAACTACCTGAAGCCACGTTCGGCATAAGAATGGGAAAGATGCTCCCGAGGTTCCTGCAGGGGTCGGCTGTTAAATGAGATGGTGAAGGTGAAATATCCATGACGGGCGAGCGAAGCCCCGCTGTACACATACTTTCACTTCTGACCTTTGACCCCTGCTGGGAGAAGCTTACCGTCGACGCCCCTCCACCCTCAGCTTTTCATGATTTGGTTGTGTTCCTTTGCAGATACCTGCCATTTCCAGGAGAAAAACAAGAAACCTCAGCATCACATATCATTTGAAACTGTGAATGGAACTGTATCAGATAGCGATGAATAAATATCGGCTCCTCCGTCGAGGTGCGGGATTCGCTCCCGGGCGTTATCTGGCGCGGCGGACGGCCAGTGGCTGCTTCAGAGGACGTCCCTGACACACAGCAATGTGAAGAGGGATCCCAGGGAATATCATCCATGCAGAATGTGGATTTGAAGCGAGGAGCCAGGAGACGTGTCGGTGACTTTCCAGCTGTATCCGATACCCCTGATGAATAAATATGGACTGGGTGTTTTTGTGAGGAAGTGCACTTTTTTTCACCGAGGTGGTTTTGTTGCATGCAAACCGTGACGGAGCCACCAGTGGTTGGTGAACGGTATTACTGCTCTAAAGTAAGAGTGACGGTAATTCTCTTCAAAATTCTTACTGGTCCATTTGTTAAACTGGTCATATATAATATTACTGTATTTGTGAGTTTATTTATTTATTTGTAATTTTAGTATTGAACATTGAGAATATTGGAAAGGTTGCACTTGGGTGGATGTTAGAGTGAGAAACTGTAAACATGGCGGCTATTTCAGAAGCTGATTAAAGCATTTTCAGACTTGTTCAATTTTCATTCCTTTCAAAATAAAATAAAATAAAATAAAAGCCTCATAACATTTTCCTCAAGCACATTATTCCTGATTGAGTGGAGAAGCATCAAAACATCAATTTCGTCTACATACAGTTTGGCAACTTAAGAGTTAATAATTGAACAGCTAAGTAAATAGAAAAAAGACAAAAAAAAATCACAATAAAAAAAATTATAGTATCATATCATCTGTATTCCAAACTTGGGGCCATTGAATTGAACAATTACTTCAATAGTGACTAGTTTTCTTCCCGGCTCTCGTAAATGTTCGAACACAAACTTCCCACCAACCACCACTTCAAGATAATCCCCATCTTCACTTTCTGGCTTCTCACTGAAGAAAGATGCCATGAGTGTCAGAGAGATTTTATTCTTGAGACAATGGGGGCAATTACGCAGCAGTTTTATTGGTGTCGTGGTTTTTATGATGTGCTGCCTCTTCACTCTTCTCACTTGCCCTTTTCTGTTATGAAAATGCACCATCGCTGTTCTCGGATCGGTCGAGCTCAGAGGAGGTGGAGAGGTTGTGCCAGAGATTTGTCAAAGTGATCATTTTTATTAAAGTACTTGCAATTTTTGCTTTTTGTCAAAAGAGAGGACCAGGTCAAGTTACAGGGTTTATGTGTTCAGTCTGTCGGTCGTGGAGCACTAGATGTAAATTACTCACTACTTTAACAGAGAGGTGTCGAAATAATGGGCGAGTACAGGATTAAAGTTTTTTGAAAAGCAAGGTCACTTTTCACATACTTGTACAGAGATTGTACTACACTAAAAACTGAATTATATTAAGAGTGTTTGCAGAAGAATTTCAAAAAGGAGAAAACAGTCTCAGCAGTTCTGGAGCTTTCAATCACATGACTTTCATAAGCAGATGGAGTTTGCCCAGCTGTGCAGATACAGATGTTCAAGAATGACCTGACTCACATTTTTCGTATTTTTAAGGACAAAGTGCCTCGTTCCTGCTCTGAAACACGACAACATGCGGTCACAGCGACAGTGAGACTCCTCCTGAATCACTGAGCCGTGAGCAGCAGGTTTTTCCTCTGTTATAGCACGTTTTTTAACGGATGATACAAAAAGCATTTGTTCAGTTGGCGCCTGTTAAAAATGCTGCCATGTTGTAATTTTTAGCAAGTAAAATGTCACCAACTAACTGAAAATTATTATTTTTCAAACAGGGGCGTAATCGTCTTTGTAAAAAGGGACACATTAAGCCACCTGTTCACCCCAGTTCTGATTTTAATGGGTATAATTATTTTCATTTTCCTTTACATGATTTCAACAAATAAGCAATAATTGATGTAGAACTCTGAGGCTGTTTTTCAAAATAAAACGGACTTTCTGCTGCACCTCAGTGGAAGGACAGATGTGCGAGGACAGATGTGCAGATAGATGTTCGATTGCAGAGTATTTTTTCACCATCTCACTGCCACTTCTCGATTTTAAACTAAAGCCAAATCCTCCACATTCTTCGAGAGAAAGTCAGCAACTGACTCGTCTGCCCAAAACATATCGATCACTCGAAAAGTGATCCACAGGAACAAAATGACCTGCAGGCCTTTCTTTGATTTATTGGTCTTGACGTCAGAAGAAATAAAGATTCAGGGTTGAGGAAGCATCTTTTCAAATTAGTTCAGTCTGGGGTTGAGTCAGCGTTTACAGCACTGGTATAAAACACTTATAATTGACTGTTTCATCTTCTTTTTCTTTAAATTGAAAACTGCTCCAATTTACCAAGATTAATAGTAAACAACCTGCATTTGTTGAGAAATTTCATAACATCCTGACGAACCAATGAAGTGACATCTCCATCCTTTGAGCCTCCACTATTTAATACGTCCCCTAAAGTGTTTGTGGTGAATCATGGAGTCTCATTTGGGATCAAGACCTGCAGGATATGAAACAATAGCTGAGCAGCAGCAACATTTCTACAGAATGCAGCTTGTTGCATTATCAACTGTGACCAGCACGAAGCCACGTCTCCAAGCTGGAGTCCGACGTGTTTCATGCTCACTTTTTTTTTTAATCTATCAACTAAACATGGGGTGAGACCACACTTTTATTTTGAGTCTTAGAAAGTAAAAACTGAAGCCAGGTGCCAGGAAACTCTGAAACACCAGGAACAGATACATCTCATCCTCAGTGTGACTCCATATCGCCTTTATCTCTCCATCACACTGTATGTCATCCAGAGCCTGCTGCCAGATCCCAGCGGGAGCTGAACCTGCCTCCTGAGAGACACACACCTGCATCTTAACCTGCTCCTCGTCATTAATCTTCGATGGAAAAGCACCACAACAAAGCGCCACCCTGCCTGTCAGAAGCAGCCACATATGCATTTAGTCATCAGCTTCTTAAACTCAAGACAGAAGTTAGGAGCCAGCCACGTTCTCATGCTTTGATATGCATTAGGTTTTGAATGTTATGTGTGAGACTGTGAGCATCCTCAGTCCGACAGACATCCTTGTTTAAAGCTTTTCTCTGAGCCAGAGGCCACTCAAGTTTCATTAATAAGAAGCTGTCACACGATGACCCGGTGGAGCCCTCTGGTCCAGACCGGACACTGGTGTCTGTGGAGTCGCTACAGAGACGCGACGGGAAGCAGGAGGGACAAAATTAAAATGAGGAGTGGGACAGAAACAAGCAGGATGGAGAGACAGGTTGGTTTTAGGTCATCGATGGCTGGAGGTGCAGATGGATGTCTGTTCACCTTCGCTGCAGCCGTGGATCCTCAGTCAGCCGATCGGTCGACCGTTACTTTCCGGGGGGCTCGAGGACCACCTGCTCGATGATCTCCTCCGTGTTGGAAATTCCCAGCTGCAGCCGCCACCTGCCCACTAAGAGAAGCTGCAATGCATAATAAATGAGGTGGCCCTCAGCCACACAGGCGATGATGTGCATGTTAATCTGCATTATTTTCTGCTTTCAAATGAGTGGGAGAAAAAGAGATGCTCAACCTGAGATAATTTCTCTTTCGTCCAGTATTTTGCCCAAACTGGAGTCATGACTTGACTGAAGGCAAAAATTGTAATTATAGTAAAGAATGCAAGTGAAGCTTATATCGCACATTCTTGAATTAATGAATGTAAAAATGCAGAGCAGGAAACACATATGAAAGCCTTGCAAAGCACATATTTAACATTAGACTCAGATTAAATCACAAAGTGGGGTCATTGTCATGATTTGGGACCCTGAGTTTACTCTTTTCATTTCCTTCAGAAATGGAAGCTCTAACATGTCACCAGTGGTGGAGTCATTTTAAGTGTCATTTATATTTTTATTGCCACAATTTTTTTCCCCTCTGCATCAGTTAATACAATCAGTTTCCCAGACTTCCTTTTGTAACCTGGACTGTTGATACTGTAGGTGGAAGAAAAAAGAATGGCAACAGCATTAATAATGACCAGAGGGCATTATTATTAAAATCCCACAGCTGTGCAATATTGTTATTATTACACACTAATACTGAGAAAATACTGAGAAAATGAAGTGCATATCAGTGGTTTTATTTTATGTGATTAGCTTGGGTCTAGACATTGGAGTAAATATCTGGGTGATAAATTTTTTTTCTGCAGGTAGTGACATTATGGATTTACTTATTTATTAATTTTCATTTTTGACTGTAACATCAAAATGAGACACATAACAAGATCAGAGGAAACCCAGCTGTGCACGAAATGTCTCGATCTCAGTAAAAAAAATAATCATGTACAAACAAGAATGTACAGAAAGAAAACAGCTATTTAGACGTTCCAGTGTCAGTCCAGTATGAGATGTGAAGCTCATCACATGGTCAGCCTGTGCACTGTCAAACCCTGTGTGATATTCGCTGCATGATAAAGCAGCAGCAGAATGGAGGCAGATGCTTGGTATACAGATGTTGCGTCCGTCTCTGGCAGCGGACGCTTCAGCTCGCGGCCTGTTCTGCTGTGATAAAGGAGATAAAGACGCAGGCCGGCGTCACAAAGACTCACAGTTGTGTTTTGAGCACAAAGATTAACACACCAGTCTTTATGCAGCCTGAAATCCTGATCTAACAGGCGTCTCCGCGTCGCTGTGGAGGAATGCTGAAAATGAATTTCAGGCTTCAGTAAATTATTCGCATCGATGCGGTCGAGCGTTTTCCAGCCAAACGTGCAGCTTATCGGGAAAACTCATCAGGATCCACTGGTTTTACTTTCAGTGAAATCTGTTATAGGAGGGTGATTTAAAATGTTAATTCTGGGTTTGATGGTGGAGTAAAATGTGGTGGAGCCAAAGAAAGTCCTTTGTTCTCCAGAGACACCTTGACAGGTTTATGTTTATTTGATGAAGCTGGACTGGAAGAGAGAAAAAAATGGACATCCAGAATATGTTATGATCTCTGTGACCATATGAGAAAATATGGTGGAGGCAACAAAAATTCATGAGTATAGTTTACTGATAACAGCAAGTGTGTGATGTTTGTATTAGTAGTATGAAGGCTGACGTGTTCACATGTGATATGAATGAACATCTGGGGAAAATAAAATCGTGTCTCGACAGCGTTTGAGCTCAAGGACACACTGCCAGCGGTGATCGAGACAATTTGAAGGCTCTGGAATATTTAGGCAGAAAAAGTGGACATAAATTATTGACAGTCGCTACACAGTAGATGCTGCCTCGCCGAGATTTAGCCTTGTGGGCTTAACATCTTTAAATCAGAGTGATCTCAAGGTTTTTCAAGAGTTTTTTAACTATAACTTTAAAAACTTGCTCTACAGTGCTGCTAAAGAGCGAAATGTATAAATGCTTTAGGGCAAGTTGAACCATTTTGAATATAATTTCAAATTCTAATTTCATTCATAAATTTTGACCTGAAGATTTTCTTTTAGAAATATGTAATACGTTTGCAACATATTAATATTAAATTCTGGTGACATTTGAACTGTTAAAGTTCAACCTTTACATATATAATTATCATCTTGTTAATAATAGCATATTTTAATTACGCTCTTCAATTGAATAAATAAATGATGATTCTTTTTCTGTCAAACATGAATCCTATTTCTCAAGTGCAAATTTTATACTTGTTATTATAAACATTTGTATGTTTAAACAATACAATCATATGTACATGTATGTTGTATATACATATTCTTTTTTGGCTCCATATATATTTGCTCATAACACATAAGGTTACTTTGCTCACCTATATCTCTGTACCAACCTTCTTATCTTGATACATAATGAAGCAGTGAATTAAACTGTGTTCATCATAGACACATAACCTGAAGTGTATTATTGTTAGTCAGGTATGTTTATGGCTACATCCACTGATATTTAGCTGAGAAGTTTTAATATTTGATTTTTCTCTACCGTCAACATTATTCAGTATCTGATGTCATTCCTTGTTGTCCCACAAGGACGTTAAAGAGTGTGAGTAACTTTCAAAGGAGCAACTTCTATTTTCTGCACCTCAGGTCGACCCTGACGGCAGATGTTTCTTTTATAAGCCCTTCCTCAACCCAGCGATGTTTTCATACCCAGTGACAGAGAGAGGCCGACTGGTGAGGATGCTTAGGAACAAAAAAAACCCCACTTGAAATTAGTGCGACCATCCTTCACCCAGACGGCCCAGATTCAAGTGCCCATGACAGCAAAGTCCCTGCTGGAGTATCCTTGAGCAGGACACTAAATCCCTGTGAGGAGCGATCAATGAGTTTGGTTCTGTAGGGTCTCTTCTCTCTGTGGAGAAATGACCCTTTAAAAAAAAGGTCAATTTCCCTCTCAGGGCTTCGCAGCATCAAACTCACAAAACATTTTTAACTCAACCTTTTTTTTTCTCTCGCCTATGGCACCTTTCATACAAACATGGAGCCCAAAGTGCAGCAAAGTGCAAGACAAAAATATAAACAAACTAACAAAAAAAAAAAATGCAAATGATAAAAAATTGATTAAAATTTACAACCATAAAATGTTAAAAATAAGTGGACTCAAAACAAAACATTGAGGTTAAAATAACTTAACATTACTCTAAACTAGAAGCCGAAAACAGGGTCAACTCTCACAGGTGCTTTTAAAAGCTAGACGTTGCCAGTGCACTGTTTTAACAAGTGGGTAATGCTGTCCATTTTCTTTGTTTTAGTTACAATTCTGGCCTCAGCATTCTGAACTAGCTGCAGTTTTCTGATAGATTTTTCAGGTAAATGTAAACAAAACTGGGCCGAGAACGTTTCCTTGAGGGATACCATATTCAATACCATGAGTCTAATACAGAAGGCCGACAACAAAACTAAAAATCACTGAAACCAAGTTTATTCATCAGATCAGAGAGCAGATCAACTGTCTCAAGTCAGTTAAAATATTGTGGTTGACTTAATCGAATGCTGCTTTGAGGTCTGAGAAAAGAAGCCACATTGTTTACGTCCACAAGACATCTCAGGTCATTTACAGCTGTTCAGTCTGTGTTGTGGTTTGCTCGATAACCAGATTGGAGCTTTTCTAAAATGCCGTTGTTCTTTAGATGAGCAAGTTGTTGATTATAAGCAACAAAGGGAAGGTAGATGAGAAATGGATGAATAATAGTTTAGCTCGGAGGAATCTGGATTGGATTTCTTGAGAGGTTTCACTTGAAAGTTAAATCCTGTGCAAAGAGGTCTGGCCACTTCCAAAAAACAAACAAAAAAAACCCCACATGAATGGATGAATCTTATAATGCTAATTATATAAAGTTATATATATATAAAATATGTGCTTGACAAAAGTAGGAATTTTACTGGAAGTCTATCATCTGCAATTGCAACATCGTGCATTGTTTTCCTGTTATTTTGTCAAACCCCTGCAGTGAACAAGCCATCAATCTTTTCCCTTCCTCAGAGGGTGTCACCACATCTTTTTAAACGGCTGTTTTGTCTTGTGGGGGTGAAAATCGTTCATGTGTTGTATCGACGTGGGAAAACGCTACCTGGCCATTTCATTGTCATTCTGTCATTCAATTGGAAAACATGTTTCATCTGACGGGATGACCTGCTGTCGTCTCTGTCACTCACAGTTAGAGTCTGCGTCCGCCAGGAACCACACAACTGTTAATGTTATTTTCAGAAGGAAGTGAATGCAGCGTAGCGTGTGTCGCTGTAATGCTGAGAGACAGCGGCGGCGGCGGCAGGCCTGGACCTCCGAGGGTAAGGACCAAAATGGTTTATAAAACAGTCCCAGATCTGTCAGTTTGATCAGGAATTAAAGCTTTATAAAACAACATCATTGATCAAAAATACAAATATAGTTTTTAAGTCCCAACATTTTCAAAAAGGTTTTCAGGGTCAGGGACCAGAAAGTGTCTTCAATCTCCTCGATGCCATGATGGTCCCATTACTGAAGGTGATCCCACAGACTCGGCTCAGGTGCAGGATGAGGGTCAATGATCTATCACCTGATGAATGTCAATCAATAGAAAGCTCGTTGAGGGCCTTGTGTCATCGTTTGAATATCTTGTCTTTTTGTCTTGTCTTGTCTTTATCTTGTGTTTTTTTCTAGTATATATTCAGTTTATTTTTTGTGTTTAAACTCCAGCATTTTTGGTTCTCGGATCTTTTCATTTTGTTTCTTTTTCCACTCTCATGTCACCTCATCAGCGGCAGCTCGAAAACCCTCCTCGTTCTCCTGAAAGCTGCCAGGTCGCATCCACGTCTCCTGCAGTACTGTCAGCCCACCATTGTTTGCTCCTTGTGACTTTCATGTGTTTCTTTGTTCTTCGTGGACTTTGTGCAAGTTTTCTCCATCGCCTCCGACCGTCGAGCCCCAGCACTTTACCAACAGCCTCATCTAGAGCACACAGCACCAGTCAATACAAGTTAATTCAGAATTACCTCAAGTTTTTTTAAATGTAAATAAATGCCTTTAAGCCTTTCCCTCATCTGCGTCTCACTCCTGGCTCCAATTAAGAAACAACCGTCACACCTTGATGATGTCACATTCAGCCAGCTCAAAGAGGTGGTTTCATGGTTTCATTTTGTATAACATGATACTCGGTTGCTGAGTTCGAATGGTTGGTTAAATCTATGTATAAAATGAATTGATATAATGTGTTGAGGATCTAATCATCGAATCAGAAAAAGATTTGATGAGACAGAGTTAACGCTCAGTTTGCACTTATTTCAATTTCATGTTGTGACGTCTCCTCAGTTTCATGTCCTCTGCAAAACTCCCACAGTGACAATATTTCAGCGCCTGTATTCTCAAACCGCCTCGACCCTCGTTTGGTCGACCTCGAGCTGGTATCTCAACGACGCAGGCCTACGTATGTTGCATTGCTCTGACAGTTGGAAGTCAGACACACACAGATGGTAGCTTATATTTACAGCCTCTGTGCATTACTGTGGTCCAAGTTGGAAAAAATCAGGAGGAAAAACATGGATGCCCTTGAGTGTTCTCCCCAAATATAATCCACTGTTTCCAACGGCACGGGTGAGTATTCATGCTGTCGCTCCACCCAGCCAAAATCCAGTCCCCGAGGGAAACTCCTCCGACGTTCACATTGTCCACTGCTATTCTTCTTCTCTCACTGCGCTGATGCGTTTTGGCTTTGATTTAGTCCCACTGTAAATATCAAATGCATAAAGTAGAATTCAGTCACTATTCAATCAGACTCAATCAGAAATTTGGTCCAAAATGACACAAGTTTTCTTTCACAAGCCACACAATTATATTTCCTGTAACAATGCAGTGATTTGTCGACCGGAACAATCAGACTGTCACATGTTTGTTAAACAACTGAGACAGGAAGAAAAGGCTGACCACCTCACCAAACATGCTTTTGTGTTAAATAGAACCAATTAGGAACAAGATGGTCTCGAACACTTTGTTTGCAGCGAAGATTGAAAACAGTAATTGCTTAATAAATCAGCTATGAATAACAGCTTACATCCTCGGCAGACAAAGAGAAAACATGAATAAAGGTTAAAGTTCATTCTTGTTTTTATCACCGAAACAAATTCAAGAACATGTAGTTTCTTATTAGAATAACAGCGGTAAGTAATAACATTTTCAATATTATAATAGATTTTTACTTTTTTGATTTGTCCAGTTGATAACAGCTTTCGCATGTTTGTCTTTGTGTTGAACTTAGTGGAAGAAATGAAGCCTCAACATCTCACCTGCATCGACTTGTAAAATATAAGTTACACAGTGTGATTTCTCTCCAGATAACAAAATGAAAGGTTGCTTTTCACTGAGACAGGTGGTGTTTAACTGCAGGTAAAACATTTCAAATATGTTTGTAGACACATTTTTCTGAAAATAAATAAATCTTTGTGCTGTTTATTACTCAACATGATGTTGGTGCGTGGAAATAATTTTGCAATGGAGTCGTTGAGCTTCCTGCCTCGAATCCTGACTTAATAGTCTTTGCCATGTTTTTTATTTCTTCGGCAGGAGTTTGAAATTCTGCTATTTGTTATTCAGCACACATTGACAATCATGATCTTCTACAGCACAGTAAATAGCTTTGTATCCATCAATAGGAGACTGACTGTGATACTCACAGTCAAGCAGTTCAAACTCAGTATAATTTGATTATGAATATCAGAGCTGGTTTTTAAAACACTGCTCTCCGAGGTCATTTTTAAAAAAAAACTTTGCATAGAAAAAAATAGCAGGATATATTTTTTTGGCCCTGTGCACAACAAACCGTCAGCTGAGAGCCGGGTAGTGGAGAGCAGCACTGCAGCTCAGTATTCAGCAGCAGCACTGATAATGTGTTGGTTTCTATCCCCTACAGGAATGATTGATTTACATGGCAAGCAGTGTATTCAGAGCATGTCTCTCCCCATAGCTAGATTTATGATGGTGCAAAAACACGTAGAGGTCAAAAAAAAAAAAAAAAAAAAAAAGCACAACAGCACTGAATTCAAAAAGTGGAGACACTGAGATCCAGATGCTTGTTTGCAGCCGTAAAAACATCTCGGAAAACACAAAACCATTAGAGAGAAGTGTAATTATTTCTCCCTGCTACCATGTAGCCGAGACGTCGCTCCGGTTTCTGGCTGCTTGGAAACGTATCTTGCATCTTTTTCTGTTTATATTTCCGGCATCTGGATCAATGCTTGTGCAGACGTATGGAATTATTAAGCAGGAGTCTCTTAAAGGAAATATAGATCGGTCTTGTAACAAGTGGGTCCCTGCCACGACATCTGAACTGTCCTGACAAGACACTTTATTTAAAGCATCTGATGTTAACACATGACCAGCAAGTGTTGGATTGAGTTTAATCCATCAATTAGTAAATGGTCTAATGTTGTAACTGGAGACACTGAGCTGACGTACAGGATTAGCATTCAATGCTAACTCCAGCACAGAGGTTCAGTTCATATCGCAGTGAACAGGTTGTCGAGGTCGTGATGGTGGATGAAGAGTGTGTAACACAGTCATCCCTTCTGAAAGCATTGAGTTTTTTTGACGCCATTTTAGCAGCATGGATTATCTTCAAATGCTCCACATCCACCTTTTAGCTTAGGTTGCAGGGATGTGAAATATGTATGTAACTCAATAAACCATAATGATTGATGACATCATTGAAACTGTTATAACTATAAAAAAAATGAAAACAAATTATACACACAACTTTCTCGCATGGTTTTCATCAAATTTCGATACAACTAAATAAAACACAAAACATATTGATCAAGATAATTCTGAATGTTGAAGAAAAAAAAATATAAAATTAAAAAAAAAAAATCACACAGACTTTCATCTCTTTCATTGGCAAAAACATTGAATGTTCTTGCTATTGTGGTTTTTATCTGTGATCAGTTAAAACATGATCCGGCAATCAACGATTTCATCAGGTTGATCACTATAACATTCTAGTCTGAGAAACAGGCTCTAGTGTGACATGGCTGTTGTAGAAGCAATGATTTAAAAAACTAGTTGACAGCAAACCTTCAAAAAGACAATTAACTGCAATTACATTTAATGTGGGGTTTTGCTATATTGTTCAGTTTCAACATGGGCACATGGATGTTTCCTGTCATGACGGGCTTCTAGTATTTACAAAACAACTAAAATACAAATGGAGACGTGTTATGAACATCAGTGAAAGTAATGAGCCATGAAGGATTCAGAAGCCACAACTAGCAATCATGTGTTAAAGTGCAGTCATTTCTATGAGGAAAGGAGCAACACAATTTTTTAACATGTAAAACTGCAGCACTCTCAACGCTGAGTTTCACCTTGTAAATAATAAATAACACAGCCCTGCTTTGCTGCACAGAAGCTGTATAATTCACTCAGTGGTGGACATGTGTTATTAGCCCGGCGGCCATGTTAGCTGCAGTTTATCCCTGCAACCCAAACCGAGCCATTTCTTCTCCCACCTGTTTTTTTGGCACATTGCACAAATAAATGTGGCCAGGAAGGAAAAAATCCACACCTGAAGGCAGGAAGAGCAAACCAGCAGAGCAGAGTGTCATCGCATTAGTCTTCAATGGAAAATTCCTGTGGTTTAAGATGGTCCTCTATATCTCGTGTTGCTCTAAACTGTTTTATTAAAAGTGTGTTTTTAAGATGGAAGGTTCAAATGGTCCGTCTTTAATGTATTCCAAATATTGTGAATTTCCATGTTATTGTATTGTGATGATTAAAATGCTGCAGAGGCCCCTGAGACGTACAGTAAACATACCCTTTGCATAATTTCCTCAGGGGTCTCCCACACTTTAGGTTTTCCATTATTACACTATTTAGATATGGTTATTCTTTCGTTAGCAAGTTACAAGGAAAACAAGTGTCATTTTATTCTGCTGGGGGGGGAAATGAAGATACATGATGAGACAATGTGGAGCGAGTTGCGTTCAGCAGAGCCACATCCAGGGCGAGAGAGTGAATAATTCAGTCCTGTACTCAACTAATGCAGCTTGTAAAACTCAACAAATAAGCTGTTAATTTTTTCCTTCTCTTTTACCTGAGGCGCACTCTGAGCTGCTCTCATTCTGCCATAGAGCTCAATCACTAATAACAATCCCACATTAAGTAAAAAAATAATCTTAGCTGACTTTTCTTTCTGTGGCTGATTTTGAATAAAAACCTGTTTAATCCTCCATCCCATCATATTACATAAGCACATCTCTCCCTGAAAATGCCGTTTCTTCGTCACTGCACTGGGCAGCTTCTCCTGTTGGCAGCTTTAAAAAACGCACTCAGGAGGTAATTGTTTGAAAATGTAACCTCGGTTCCCAGAAGTCGTGTAATTTGATGTCGGCAAACCGCACACGGTGCATTCATGTTTACCCCTGTGATCGCTTTTATGGCAAAGGGAGGAGGAAAGACTTTGAGCTGGATGGAACAAACAGAGCCACTGCATCCAATAAGAAACATTTCATTTGGGCAAATAGAGGAAATTTAAAGGGGCTCGTTTCGTGGGAACATGACGGTTTCAGGCCGACTGTAGCTCATAATAGTGAATAGGAAAGAATGGATTAAACACATGAGGCAGAGTCACTGGTGCTCCTGTGTTCATCATCATCATCCAGCAAAATCTTCCTATGGACAACAAACAGAACTTAGCACATAGATCCAGTCTTGTGCCAAATTTACTCACCTGTCATTAAGGGCTAATGGACTATGACTGTTTTCCTTTTATCTGTTTAACATCAGTGTATTTTTTTATTGTTATTTTGTTATTAAATAAGCTTTTTTTGGAGCCATCTTTATGTATGTGGATGTTTTGTTTTTGTTTTTTTTAATGGATGCAGCATGGATAGAAGCCAGACCCAAATTTCCTGCTATATGTGACAATAACCAGTAACCATCTCTTTTTGGCAATTCATGACAAATCAGTTGTACGTGCTACCGTTTCCACCAAAAGGGAAGCCAGTGAGCAGAAATGTCCAGATGCATCAAGCTGGCAGGACTTTTGAAGTCCACTCTGTTTTTCTCAAAAATATAAAACTAGTTAGACCCACTGTAATAAATGGAAACTGAGCATCTTTCAACATCAGGTTGCCACTTATGGAGCAATCAGTGTCTCTGAAGATAAATGACAACATCCTCACTTTTGTCTTGATGGTTGAATTATTTGACGCTAGTTTGAAATCGGCCTCTCCGGCAGCTGGCCGTGACCCTGACTGGCTCCTGGCTCTGAGGTTGTGACTTTGAGCCCTGGCTGATGCAGATGAAACATGCTGGTGTCCACTCAGGCGTGATGCTGTGTGGATCAGAGACACATGGTTTCAAGTTTTTTAATTTCAGAAAAGTTTAAATTAATTATGCTGTGGGCAGTTCTGCTGACGGACCCTCATGTATTTGTCATTTGTCTCCTCTTCCTCATGATGCTCAAAACGCCTTATCTGCACATACTTTCATTTCACCTGGCTGTTGGCCTCGGGGACTTCTGTGGCCTGGCAGTTTTACTTTGGTGTATTTTACAGGTGTGTCACCTTCTAGGAGCTGGAAAATGCTTGAAGCTTCATCAGCAGCTCAGTCATTATTGTTAGCACTTGCAATGTTACTCTCTTCATCTTGTTTGCTTTTCTTTGTGAAAAGAGTCTCTGATCACTTGAACCATTCATGATGCATTCAATATACACCACTGTTCATTATATGATAGTGCAGCATGTGTAACATAACATAATAGAAGTGTATTTGTCTGTGTCTACACGCATGAGTAACCCTGGTGGTGGTTTAAGTCTTAAGCCACCTCTCATCTTCTCCAGGTGTTTGAACATGATCATGATGCACCATTAGTGACAAAGATGGTGCGTTCAAGACCCCCTTTGTGCTGTGTGAATTAGAGACACGTGATCCAAGGTTTGATGATAATTTCGGTCGGGACATTTCTGCTGATGGACCCTCATGTTTCTCATTCGTCTTCCTCTTCTTCATCTTCTTCCTCCTCAAAATGCCCCGCCTCTCTGCTAACGCTATAATTTAGTATTATTTTACATAAGAAAATTTGCCTCGTGTGGCTTTAAAGACGTTACAGTCAATTTGATTTATAACAATATGAAGTACGTCTGAAAATATGCTGATCAAACGGCTTCAGAATAACAGCAGAGTGATTTATGTACGGCAGAAGCTAGCCAACTTCGCACACTGCTAAATTAATTATCCCTCCTTGATTGTACAATAAAGGGAAAATTGAAACCAGCACCGAAATATGTGTGGGATGATTCATCACCCAAATGTCCATTTTTTTTTTTTTTTTTTTTACTGCTACGAGAGATGCATTAGCAATGATGCTGCAGGATAAAAATCCCTTTTAAATTTATAGAAACATCAAGCTGCTGGAAGTACACGGCGAAGCGCAGAGCTCGCACGGCCACAAACTGATGCCACAGTTAATCTATATGGCTTATATATTAAACTTTGGGTCTCGTCGTGCAGCTTCTGTTCTGCACTGCGATATTAACATGTAGAAATGAAGCCGAGGTCAACTTAACCTGCTGGTTTCCACTTCTCATTCACACACTCACAGAACCTCTGAGGAGTTTGGTGCATTTATTCGGTTTCTTCTTTTCATCCCACGTTTTAATAGCCATTATTTTTTTCCTCTTTTTTTAAGCTTTTCAGTCTTTTGTTTCCTTTAAAAACACTTGACAAATCTGTTTAAAAAGGGCTCTGGGAATGGATTTGACCTAATTTGACTCGACTGCCGGATACGTAGCTCTGCAGGCTGCGTTCAGCTCAGCAAATCTGACTGAAACAGTTCATTGAGGGATAATTGTGCGTAAGGATAAACTCTGGTGAAATTACATCCCACCGCTCGCTGAAATATCTGGTTGAAAATCGTCGCATCCTGATGACAAAGGTTCTGCATTGATGGAAAAAAAATATTAATTTTTGCTCGGCTCTGAAGATTTTCACTCCTGACAAAACCCATCAGCCGGTTTGTGCTGTGTACAGTGTGTCGTGCATGAATGACCTGCAGCTTAAAGCACCTGTAAGCGGCTTTAAAAAAAAAAAAAA